>JAWPHD010007223.1:0-132100 GCA_037043455.1 Cyrtodaria siliqua
GGATTAGAAACGTTGTACATATGTTATAAAGTGTGGCAGTTGTTGGCGGGATAGAAATGGTGTACATATGTTGTAAAATGTGGCTGTTGTTGGCGGGATAGAAACGGGTGTACATATTTTGTAATATGTGGCTGTTGTTGGTTGTATAGAAACGGTGTAAATATGTTGTAATATGTGGCTGTTGTTGGCGGGATAGAAACGGTGTACATATGTTGTAAAATGTGGCTGTTGTTGGCGGGATAGAACAGTGTACATATGTTGTATCATGTGGCTGTTGTTGGTTGTATAGAACCGGTGTACATATGTTGTAATATGTGGCTGTTGTTGGCGGGATAGAAACAGTGTACATATGTTGTAACATGTGGCTATTGTTGGCGGGATAGAAACGGTGTACATATGTTGTAAACTGTGGCTGTTGTTGGCGGGATAGAAACGGTGTACATATGTTGTAAAGTGTGGGTGTTGTTGGCGGGATAGAAACGGTGTACATATGTTGTAAAATGTGGCTGTTGTTGGCGGGATAGAAACGGTGTACATATTTTGTAATATGTGGCTGTTGTTGGTTGTATAGAAACGGCGTACACATGTTGTAACATGTGGCTGTTGTTGGCGGGATAAAACGGTGTACATATGTTGTACAATGTGGCTGTTGTTGGCGGGATAGAAACGGTGTACATATGTTGTAAAGTGTGGCTGTTGTTGGCGGGATAGAAACGTTGTACACATGTTGTAAAGTGTGGCTGTTGTTGGCGGGATAGAAACGGTGTACACATGTTGTAAAATGTGGCTGTTGTTGGCGGTATTGAAACGGTGTACATATGTTGTAAAGTGTGCTGTTGTTGGCGGGATAGAAACGGTGTACACATGTTATAAAATGTGACTGTTGTTGGCGGGATAGAAACGGTGTACACATGTTGTAAAATGTGACTGTTGTTGGCGGTATTGAAACAGTTTACATTTGTTGTAAAGTGTGGCTGTTGTTGGCGGTATAGAAACGGTGTACATATGTTGTAAAATGTGGCTGTTGTTGGCGGGATAGAAACGGTGTACATATATTGTAAAGTTAGGCTGCTGTTGACGGGATAGACATGGTGTACATATGTTGTAAAATGTGGCTGTTGTTGGCGGTACAGAAACGGTGTATACATGTTGTAAAATGTGGGTGTTGTTGGCGGGATAGAAACGGTGAACACATGTTGTAAAGTGTGGCTGTTGTCGGCGGTATAGAAAGGGTGTACACATGTTGTAAAGTGTGGCTATTGTTGGGGGTATAGAAAACGGTGTACATATGTTGTAATACATGGCTGTTGTTGGCGTATAGAAACGGTGTACATATGTTGTAAAATGTGGCTGTTGTTGGCGGGATAGAAACGGTGTACATATGTTGTAAAGTGTGGGTGTTGGTGGCGGGATAGAAACGGTGAACATATGTTGTAATATGTGGCTGTTGTTGGCGTATAGAAACAGGGTACATATGTTGTAAAATGTGGCTGTTCTTGGCGGGATAGAAACGGTGTACATATGTCATAAAGTGTGGCAGTTGTTGGCGGGATAGAAATGGTGTACATATGTTGTAAAATATGGCTGTTTTTGGCGGGATAGAAACGGTGTACATATTTTGTAATATGTGGCTGTTGTTGGTTGTATAGAAACGATGTACATATGTTGTAATATGTGGCTATTGTTGGCGGGATAGAAACGGTGTACATATGTTGTAAAATGTGGCTGTTGTTGGTGGGATAGAAACAGTGTACATATGTTGTAACATGTGGCTGTTGTTGGTTGTATAGAAACGGTGTACATATGTTGCAAAATGTGGCTGTTGTTAGCGGGAAAGAAACAGTGTACATATGTTGTAACATGTGGCTGTTGTTGGCGGGATAGAAACGGTGTACACATGTTGTAAAATGTGGCTGTTGTTGGCGGTATTGAAACGGTTTACATATGTTGTAAAGTGTGGCTGTTGTTGGCGGGATAGAAACGGTGTACATATATTGTAATGTGAGGCTGCTGTTGACGGGATAGACATGGTGTACATATGTTGTAAAATGTGGCTGTTGTTGGCGGTCCAGAAACGGTGTATACATGTTGTAAATTGTGGCTGTTGTTGGCGGTATAGAAACGGTATACATATTTTGTAAAGTGTGGCTGTTGTTGGCGGGATATAAACGGTGTACACATGTTGTAAAGTGTGGCTGTTGTTGGCGGGATAGAAACGGTGTAAAGTGTGGCTGTTGTTGGCGGGATAGAAACGGTGTACACATGTTGTAAAGTGTGGCTGTTGTTGGGGGTATAGAAAACGGTGTACATATGTTGTAATATATGGCTGTTGTTGGCGTATAGAAACGGTGTACATATGTTGTAAAATGTGGCAGTTGTTGGCGGGATAGAAACGGTGTACATATGTTGTAAAGTGTGGGTGTTGTTGGCGGGATAGAAACAGTGAACATATGTTGTAATATGTGGCTGTTGTTGGCGTATAGAAACAGGGTACATATGTTTTGAAATGTGGCTGTTGTTGGCAGGATAGAAACGGTGTACATATGTTATAAAGTGTGGCAGTTGTTGGCGGGATAGAAATGGTGTTTATATGTTGTAAAATGTGGCTGTTGTTGGCGGGATAGAAACGGTGTACATATTTTGTAATATGTGGCTGTTGTTGGTTGTATAGAAACGGTGTACATATGTTGTAATATGTGGCTGTTGTTTGCGGGATAGAAACGGTGTACATATGTTGTAAAATGTGGCTGTTGTTGGCGGGATAGAAACAGTGTACATATGTTGTAACATGTGGCTGTTGTTGGTTGTATAGAAACGGTGTACATATGTTGTAAAATGTGGGTGTTGTTGGCGGGATAGAAACGGTGTACATATTTTGTAATATGTGGCTGTTGTTGGTTGTATAGAAACGGTGTACATATGTTGTAATATGTGGCTGTTGTTTGCGGGATAGAAACGGTGTACATATGTTGTAAAATGTTGCTGTTGTTGGCGGGATAGAGACAGTGTACTCATGTTGTAACATATGGCTGTTGTTGGTTGTATAGAAACGGTGTACATATGTTGTAATATGTGGCTGTTGTTGGCGGGATAGAAACAGTGTACATATGTTGAAACATGTGGCTGTTGCTGGCGGGATAGAAACGGAGTACATATGTTGTAAAGTGTGGGTGTTGTTGGCGGGATAGAAACGGTGTACATATGTTGTAAAGTGTGGGTGTTGTTGGCGGGATGGAAACGGTGTACATATGTTGTAATATGTGGGTGTTGTTGGCATATAGAAACAGCGTACATATGTTGTAAAATGGGGCTGTTGTTGGCGGGATAGAAACGGTGTACATATGTTGTAATATGGGGCTGTTTTTGGCGTATAGAAACTGGGTACATATGTTGTTAAGTGTGGCTGTTGTTGGCGGGATAGAAACGGTGTACATAGGTTGTAAAATGTGGCTGTTGTTGGCGGGATAGAAACGGTGTACATATTTTGTAATATGTGGCTGTTGTTGGTTGTAGAGAAACGGTGTACATATGTTGTAAAGTGTGGCTGTTGTTGGCGGGATAGAAACGGTGTACATATGTTGTAATATTTGGCTGTTGTTGACGGGATATAAACGGTGTACATATGTTGCAAAATGTGGCTGTTGTTGGCGGGATAGTAACGGTGTACATATCTTGTTATATGTGGCTGTTGTTGGTTGTATAGAAACGGTGTACATATGTTGTAACATGTGGCTGTTGTTGGCAGGATAGAAACGGTGTACATATGTTGTACAATGTGGCTGTTGTTGGCGGATAGAAACGGTGTACATATGTTATAAAGTGTGGCTGTTGTTGGCGGGATAGAAACGCTGTACACATGTTGTAAAGTGTGGCTGTTGTTGGCGGGATAGAAACCGTGTACACATGTTGTAAAATGTGGCTGTTGTTGGCGGTATTGAAACGGTGTACATATGTTGTAAAGTGTGCTGTTGTTGGCCGGATAGAAACGGTGTACACATGTTATAAAATGTGACTGTTGTTGGCGGGATAGAAACGGTGTTCATATCTTGTAATATGTGGCTGTTGTTGGTTGTATAAAAACGGTGTATATATGTTGTAACATGTGGCTGTTGTTGGCCTGATAGAAACGGTGTACATATGTTGTAAAATGTGGCTGTTGTTGGCAGGATAGAAACGGTGTACTCATGTTGTAAAGTGTGGCTGTTGTTGGGGGTATAGGAAACGGTGTACATATGTTGTAATATATGGCTGTTTTTGGCGTATAGAAACGGTGTACATATGTTGTAAAATGTGGCAGATGTTGGCGGGATAGAAAAGGTGTACATATGTTGTAAAGTGTGGGTGTTGTTGGCGGGATAGAAACGGTGAACATATGTTGTAATATGTGGCTGTTGTTGGCGTATAGAAACAGGGTACATATGTTGTAAAATGTGGCTGTTGTTGGCGGGATAGAAACGTTGTACATATGTTATAAAGTGTGGCAGTTGTTGGCGGGATAGAAATGGTGTACATATGTTGTAAAATGTGGCTGTTGTTGGCGGGATAGAAACGGTGTACATATTTTGTAATATGTGGCTGTTGTTGGTTGTATAGAAACGGTGAAAATATGTTGTAATATGTGGCTGTTGTTGGCGGGATAGAAACGGTGTACATATGTTGTAAAATGTGGCTGTTGTTGGCGGGATAGAAACAGTGTACATATGTTGTATCATGTGGCTGTTGTTGGTTGTATAGAAACGGTGTACATATGTTGTAATATTTGGCTGTTGTTGGCGGGATAGAAACAGTGTACATATGTTGTAACATGTGGCTATTGTTGGCGGGATAGAAACGGTGTACATATGTTGTAAACTGTGGCTCTTGTTGGCGGGATAGAAACGGTGTACATATGTTGTAAAGTGTGGGTGTTGTTGGCGGGATAGACACGGTGTACATATGTTGTAAAATGTGGCTGTTGTTGGCGGGATAGAAACGGTGTACATATTTTGTAATATGTGGCTGTTGTTGGTTGTATAGAAACGGCGTACATATGTTGTAACATGTGGCTGTTGTTGGCGGGATACAAACGGTGTACATATGTTGTACAATGTGGCTGTTGTTGGTGGGATAGAAACGGTGTACATATGTTGTAAAGTGTGGCTGTTGTTGGCGGGATAGAAACGTTGTACACATGTTGTAAAGTGTGGCTGTTGTTGAGGGGTAGAAACGGTGTACACATGTTGTAAAATGTGGCTGTTGTTGGCGGTATTGAAACGGTGTACATATGTTGTAAAGTGTGCTGTTGTTGGCGGTATAGAAACGGTGTACATATGTTGTAAAGTGTGGCTGTTGTTGGCGGGATAGAAACGGTGTACATATATTGTAATATGTGGCTGTTGTTGGTTGTATAGAAACGGCGTACATATGTTGTAACATGTGGCTGTTGTTGGCGGGATACAAACGGTGTACATATGTTGTACAATGTGGCTGTTGTTGGTGGGATAGAAACGGTGTACATATGTTGTAAAATGTGGCTATTGTTGGCGGTACAGAAACGGTGTATACATGTTGTAAAATGTGGGTGTTGTTGGCGGGATAGAAACGGTGAACACATGTTGTGAAGTGTGGCTGTTGTCGGCGGTATAGAAAGGGTGTACACATGTTGTAAAGTGTGGCTATTGTTGGGGGTATAGAAAACGGTGTATATATGTTGTAATACATGGCTGTTGTTGGCGTATAGAAACGGTGTACATATGTTGTAAAATGTGGCTGTTGTTGGCGGGATAGAAACGGTTTACATATGTTGTAAAGTGTGGGTGTTGGTGGCGGGATAGAAACGGTGAACATATGTTGTAATATGTGGCTGTTGTTGGCGTATAGAAACAGGGTACATATGTTGTAAAATGTGGCTGTTCTTGGCGGGATAGAAACGGTGTACATATGTCATAAAGTGTGGCAGTTGTTGGCGGGATAGAAATGGTGTACATATGTTGTAAAATATGGCTGTTGTTGGCGGGATAGAAACGGTGTACATATTTTGTAATATGTGGCTGTTGTTGGTTGTATAGAAACGATGTACATATGTTGTAATATGTGGCTATTGTTGGCGGGATAGAAACGGTGTACATATGTTGTAAAATGTGGCTGTTGTTGGCGGGATAGAAACGTTGTACATATGTTATAAAGTGTGGCAGTTGTTGGCGGGATAGAAATGGTGTACATATGTTGTAAAATGTGGCTGTTGTTGGCGGGATAGAAACGGTGTACATATTTTGTAATATGTGGCTGTTGTTGGTTGTATAGAAACGGTGAAAATATGTTGTACTATGTGGCTGTTGTTGGCGGGATAGAAACGGTGTACATATGTTGTAAAATGTGGCTGTTGTTGGCGGGATAGAAACAGTGTACATATGTTGTATCATGTGGCTGTTGTTGGTTGTATAGAAACGGTGTACATATGTTGTAATATTTGGCTGTTGTTGGCGGGATAGAAACAGTGTACATATGTTGTAACATGTGGCTATTGTTGGCGGGATAGAAACGGTGTACATATGTTGTAAACTGTGGCTGTTGTTGGTGGGATAGAAACGGTGTACATATGTTGTAAAGTGTGGGTGTTGTTGGCGGGATAGAAACGGTGTACATATGTTGTAAAATGTGGCTGTTGTTGGCGGGATAGAAACGGTGTACATATTTTGTAATATGTGGCTGTTGTTGGTTGTATAGAAACGGCGTACATATGTTGTAACATGTAGCTGTTATTGGCGGGATACAAACGGTGTACATATGTTGTACAATGTGGCTGTTGTTGGCGGGATAGAAACGGTGTACATATGTTGTAAAGTGTGGCTGTTGTTGGCGGGATAGAAACGTTGTACACATGTTGTAAAGTGTGGCTGTTGTTGGCGGGATAGAAACGGTGTACACATGTTGTAAAATGTGGCTGTTGTTGGCGGTATTGAAACGGTGTACATATGTTGTAAAGTGTGCTGTTGTTGGCGGTATAGAAACGGTGTACATATGTTGTAAAGTGTGGCTGTTGTTGGCGGGATAGAAACGGTGTACATATATTGTAAATTTAGGCTGCTGTTGACGCGATAGACATGGTGTACATATGTTGTAAAATGTGGCTGTTGTTGGCGGTACAGAAACGGTGTATACATGTTGTAAAATATGGGTGTTGTTGGCGGGATAGAAACGGTGAACACATGTTGTAAAGTGTGGCTGTTGTCGGCGGTATAGAAAGGGTGTACACATGTTGTAAAGTGTGGCTATTGTTGGGGGTATAGAAAACGGTGTACATATGTTGTAATACATGGCTGTTGTTGGCGTATAGAAACGGTGTACATATGTTGTAAAATGTGGCTGTTGTTGGCGGGATAGAAACGGTTTACATATGTTGTAAAGTGTGGGTGTTGGTGGCGGGATAGAAACGGTGAACATATGTTGTAATATGTGGCTGTTGTTGGCGTATAGAAACAGGGTACATATGTTGTAAAACGTGGCTGTTCTTGGCGGGATAGAAACGGTGTACATATGTCATAAAGTGTGGCAGTTGTTGGCGGGATAGAAATGGTGTACATATCTTGTAAAATATGGCTGTTGTTGGCGGGATAGAAACGGTGTACATATTTTGTAATATGTGGCTGTTGTTGGTTGTATAGAAACGATGTACATATGTTGTAATATGTGGCTATTGTTGGCGGGATAGAAACGGTGTACATATGTTGTAAAATGTGGCTGTTGTTGGTGGGATAGAAACAGTGTACATATGTTGTAACATGTGGCTGTTGTTGGTTGTATAGAAACGGTGTACATATGTTGCAAAATGTGGCTGTTGTTAGCGGGAAAGAAACAGTGTACATATGTTGTAACATGTGGCTGTTGTTGGTGGGATAGAAACGGTGTACATATGTTGTAAACTGTGGCTGTTGTTGGCGGGATAGAAACGGTGTACATATGTTGTAAAGTGTGGGTGTTGTTGGCGGGATAGAAACGGTGTACATATGTTGTAATATGTGGCTGTTGTTGGCGTATATAAACAGGGTAGATATGTTATAAAATGTGGCTGTTGTTGGCGGGATAGAAACGGTATACATATGTTGTAAAGTGTGGCTGTTTTTGGTGGGATAGAAACGGTGTACATATGTTGTAAAATGTGGCTGTTGTTGGCGGTATAGAAACGGTGTACATATTTTGTAAAATGTGGCTGTTGTTGGCGGGACAGAAACGGTGAACATATGTTGTAAAATGTGGCTGTTGTTGGCGGGACAGAAACGGTTTACATATGTTGTAATATGTGGCTGTTGTTTGCGGGATAGAAACGGTGTACATATGTTGTAAAATGTGGCTTTAGTTGGCGGGATAGAAACGGTGTACATATGTTATAATATGTGGTTGTTGTTGGCGGTATAGAAACGGTGTACATATGTTGTAATACGTGGCTGTTGTTGGCGGGATAGAAACGTTGCACATATGTTGTAAAATATGGCTGTTGTTGGCGGGATAGAAACGGTGTACATATGTTATAATCCGTGGCTGTTGTTGGCAGGATAGAAACGGTGTACGTATGTTGTAAAATGTGGCTGTCGTTGGCGGGATAGAAACGGTGTACATATGTTGTAAAGTGTGGCAGTTGTTGGCGGTATAGAAACGGTGTACATATGTTGTAAAATGTGGCTGTTGTTGGCGGGACTAAATCGTTATACATATGTTGTAAAGTTTGGCTGTTGTTTGCGGGACAGAAACGGTGTACATATGGTGTAATATGTGGCTGTTGTTGGCGGGATAAAAACGGTGTACATATGTTGTAAAGTGCGGCTGTTTTTGGCGGGACAGAAACGGTTTACATATGTTGTAAAGTGTGGCTGTTGTTGGTGGGATAGAAACGGTGTACATATGTTGTAAAATTTGGCTGTTGTTGGCGGGATAGAAACGGTGTACATATGTTGTAAAATGTTGCTGTAGTTGGTGGGATAGAAACGGTGTACATATTTTGTAAAGTGTGGCTGTTTTTGGCGGGATAGAAACGGTGTACATATGTTGTAAAGTGTGGCTGTTGTTGGCGGTATAGAAACGTTGTATAAGTGTTGTAATATGTGGCTGTCGTTGGCGGGATAGAAACTGTGTACATATGTTGTAAAGTGTGGCTGTTGTTGGCGGGATAGAAACGGTGTACATATGTTGTACTTTGTGGCTGTTGTTGGCGGGATAGAAACGGTACACATATATTGTAAAATGTGGCTGTTGTTGGTGGGATAGAAACGGTGTACATATGTAGTAAAATGTAACTGTCGTTGGCGGGATAGAAACGGTGCACATATATTGTAAAATGTGGGTGTTGTTGGCGGGATAGAAACGGTGTACATATGTTGTAAAATGTTGTTGTTGTTGGTGGGATAGAAACGGTGTACATATGTTGTAAAGTGTGGCTGTTGTTGGCGGGATAGAAACGGTGTACATATGTTGTAAAATGTGACTGTTGTTGTCGGGATAGAAACGGTACACATATATTGTAAAATGTGGCTGTTGTTGGCGGGATAGAAACGGTGTACATATGTTGTAAAATGTGACTGTTATTGGCGGGATAGAAACGGTGAACATATATTGTAAAATGTTGCTGTTGTTGGCAGGATAGAAACGGTGTACATATGTTGTAAAATGTTGCTGTGGTTGACAGGATAGAAACGGTGTACATATGTTGTAAAATGTGACTGTTGTTGGCGGGATAGAAACGGTGCACATATATTGTAAAATGTGGCTGTTGCTTGCGGGATAGAAACGGTGTACATATGTTGTAAAATGTGGCTGTTGTTGGTGGGATAGAAACGGTGCACATATATTGTAAAATGTTGCTGTTGTTGGCAAGATAACTACTTTAAATATGCATATTTCTTTGACGACCGGCGTAAATACATTGACCCAATTTACCATAATAACCCTTGTAAATGTAAATACCAAAACCTTATGTGCAATTTAGAATGATTTTTGAGTAAATTGACGCTATTAATTATAACTTAATGCTGATCATCTCCTTATTAAATGTTACAAATATTATTTTCTGTTGATGTTCTCCTCCTTAGGTGCTGTATTATTACCATTTTATCATGTATTAGTTAATACTATGTGTTTGCTACATTATGTACTCTTTGTATATATGCTTGACTTGGTTGTTAACTCTTATGCCCATATGGGCCTTGAGTAATAATACAACTTCACTTTTGTGTCATTCATTTGCATTTGTATTACACTAGTGTATGCTGATAAATATATCATGACCCGATTACACTCCCACAAAAATTGCATAAACCGTCAGATCACCATTAACACTAGTTATCAATCAATTATACTGGCTGTCTCTAAATAGGTGCTAACACCCCGTTTAAAACGCTAATGGACCTGGCGTGGGCAAAGGTGTGAAACGCCAATGATTGCCGCCATTGATACATATGTATGGATACTGCAAGAACAAATATACAAAAGGCATGTTTGAGTAGTTAGGCCTGTTTCTTTCTGGCTGAAATGACTTTATTGACTTGTTTATGAGAGCTAAGAACCATATGCATGATTGAATGATTTTATTTATCAACTTGAAAGTTTTGAAAGTGAAAGTAAGAATACATGTAAGAGATGCCGAATGAATGCAGTTTGTCAACAAAGATCAGAATTTGATTTTCTTATATGCCACATGACCCCTACTATTCTCAGCAGTTTTCTAGAGAGGCAGGTCTCATGACTAAGAACATATAAGTGAATCTTAGTTTGAATTTCATTTCGAAAAATGGTTAACTAGAAAGCTTGGACAATGTGGCATTGGACTCAATGGGATTGGATTTACTTCCAAAACACCTTAATATACAACCATCTGCCTACTCGACGCCATTGAGAAAGGCTTAAAACTAACAAAAACAGGAGGGCCACAATCTGTGCAGCAGGGTGACCACAAACTCATGTAAATTAATACCCTTCACTACAATAAAAGGATTTTTGTCGACAATCGACAAATCCCATTGTTTAAAACAACTACAACATATTTTATAATTCATGTAAACAGTTTTACGAACGGTTAAATTAGGAAAAATAAGACCCAGATGTTTATTTGTTATTTTTGATTTCAGCAGTTTTTTAGAGAGGAAGGTCATGTCCTTAATAATATGTAAGTGAATCTTAGTTTGAACATCATTTTATAAAATGACAAACTAGAAAGCTTGGAAAATACTGTACAGGACTCAATGGGATTTGTTTTACTTCCGGTACACCTTTACTAAACAGGTCAATCGACAGTTGCTTACGAAGTTTATGTATGTACTGTTGCATAGAAGTTTATCAATAATCCATTTGAACATTTCGTATAGATACAACAACCAATATAATTGAATTGTGGTTTTAAGGCGCACTAAAAACATGAAAGGTTATATGGCGCCTAAACGGAATGAACATGCCAGGCTCATCCTCCATGTACATCGAGATAAAATATGGAGAATGGGCCAAGAACCGTCTCATCTGCAGAACTGCAGAGTTGCTGCAAATTCTATTGTAGACACTCCATTTACGCTGGAGCCACGTTTATTGTTTTCTGCCACTGCTCCAGTGATTTGAGCGAGATGACACCTGAAACAATGCAGGGGTCTTGATGAAGACCTTTAATGAACATGAACAAAAAATGATCAAATGAACATGAATTTGGGGGCGGTGGGGAGGGGGTTCTATTCCTATGCCTACCCCTCCAGATCTGCGGTGACCCTATGCTTTGCCCCGGAACCACACGCGGCTACTACAACAACACTCCTCCTATCTATTTTACTTATCAATCCGGTTTATCAATTTAACAGATATAATATTTTGTCTATACGATATGTTAGATTATTTTAATCCAGTTTTCCTTTTATAAATAACTAATAACTAAAAAAAATTGAAATCATCAAACAAAGTCAGACGGAACCAGACAGTAGTCTTCATCATCGCTATACATGTTATCTTGTATTTTAGTTCAAGATGCTCTTCCATATTTATATTCAGCTTTCGTTGATAATAATCCAATTCAGTCAGCAATATTTTTCGCTTATTGACTTGGCTTTTTTTGGTGTCCATAAAATCAACACGAACTACCTCATATTGAATGTCCTTAAATGGAACCCAACTATTAAAATCATTATCATAGCCCTTCCACTTAACCAAAGCTTGTTTCTTTTTATAATCACGTTGTATAACTTTTTCAATTCTAAATAGTTCTTGATCAGATTTTAACATTTCCAATTTATAAAAACTCCCGTCAATCTGTTGAGTGTTTAAGTCTTTTATTTTGTTTGTCACAGGATTTGTATATTGAATTTTATCAATAACAAATATTTCTTCCGTCCAGTTTGGTGTATACCTTTTCTCAAAAGTTCTTTTATATTTGCTGATTCTAACTTGCTCTCCTATTTCAAACAGGTATAGATTTTTTATTTTTCATCTTTAAGTACAAGTTGAAATATACTTCTCCTTTATTCTTATCATCACTTGCTTCAGTCGGTGTCATTTTAATACTACGGTGTTTTGTATTACAACCATTGCCTGTAACACGTCTAAATATTTATTTGTATTGTATGCTGTAAAATATTTTCACATTTTCTCTTTTAATGTTCTGTTGAACAGTTCAATTACTACAGCTTTTCCATAATTAAACGTATGATACATTTCAATATTATTATCATCATGAAATTGCTTGAATGTTTTATTGTAAAATTCTACACCCTGATCAACCCACAGAAAGTTACATTGTCTCCCTGTGCTTAGGATTTTTTGGAAAGCTGTAGTAATTTCTAAACCAGTTTTATTTTGAACAAGCATAACCCAAGCAAATTTACTAAATATATCAAGAACAGTAAGCAAGTATTTAATAACTTTATTATACTTTGAAAACGATTGCATATCAACTAAATCAGCCGACCATATTTTATCAATTTCATTAACAATCACGCGGAGATGAACTTTCTTCGTATAGGTTTATGAAGTTCATCGGCTAACTTATCAGTCCATCTCAACGACTTTTCTTGTTTTTTGATGCTCCAAATCCAAGTTTGTATTTAGTACTAATAATCGGCTCAACAATCAAGAAATATAAAAAGATCGGACAGGGAAAGTAGCATTCAAGAAGGACAGTCAACCACAAAACACAGAAACAAACACGCAAACAGACAAACAAGAATGCAAAAGTAATAATAAATGCAAACGACATCACAAACACAAAAGGGTTGACAATAGGGCTACCGCCATGTAACGGTCAGTGGCAAACTAGGCCACTGGGAGTTTAAACCGGTTCTAGGGTGTACCAAACCTCACACTTACCCTACTGTCAACCCATTAAAACAGGACAGTGTAAATAAAGAAATCCCCGCCATGATCTAATCTCTAACCAACAAGGCAGCACCAATAGGCAATATAAGTAAAACACAAATATGCTCGTGTAAATATAATACAAAAAAAACAATAGCCTAGAAAGCCACAATGAAGGTACTCAATGACTTGGCAGAAGCAAGAGCAACAAGAGAATAAACCATTAAGGGCACGACAAGAAAGATCATAGACAAACATCAAACGCCACCGTCCCAATGGGCTTTAGGTAGGCGTCATCATAGGGTCCACAGCCTGTCCGGTCATCGTACAATTAATGAGGAAAGCATAGTGGCGAACTGTAAAAGGGTCCAATACCAAGCATGCAGTACGTTGCAAAATGATAGGGTCATAACCTCTTTTGATAAACTTTTTAACAAGTTTAACAAAGATAGTATGAAAGTAATCATGACCAAGAATCTTACGAAGTTTATAAATCACATCACCGTAGAAGTTAGGTTGTGATAGTCCTTGTCGCAGAAGAGTCCTTAAATTACTTTTATATTTGGAAAGAAGATCAGGGTTACGATAATAAAATTTTGCAAAGGTTTTATGAAGTTTATGGTAACGGTAACCCTGATTGAGTAGCTTTTTAGTTATACACATATTACGAATATTAAAGTCCTCAACTCGAGTACAAGCTCTTGAAAAACGAATAAGTTGAGACACATACACCCCATAAGAAGTTGCTCGGGGAACATCCCCATCCAAGTGGGGATAATTAACAATGTCAAAATTAAAATCATCTCTCTTGTCATAGATTTTGCTAATTATTTCACCATTATCTAAATCAAGAAAAGAAGCGTTATTATCAGATATATTAGCTTTGTTAAGCTGAAGTTGTTTAGGATAAATATTATTAACCATAGTTGGAAAGAAAGGGTAGTCAATGTTCAATATGTCATCCAGATACCGAGAAGTGTCATTAAAGGCTTCAATAACATCTGCCTGGGTATCTGGTGAAATCTCTTTCATAGCAATAATATAATAAAAACAAATCTGCGACAAGTGGTGCACAGTTTGTACCCATAGGGATACCAACAATTTGTCTATAAACGGTGGTTTCATACCTGACGAAAATATTATCTAATAGGAAGATGAGTGCTTCACAAACTTCATAGCAAGTCCACATAGTATAATTGTCTAAACTGCCAAAAATGTAGTATTTTCCCTAGCGAATGTTTTTGAATAAGAGAAATTAGCTTGTCTTTAATAAGGTTATGTGGTAAGGTCGTATATAGTGTAGAGAAGTCATAAGTGCTTATTGATGAAACTTGACCTTTATTGAACATTTTATCAAGAACTCTTCTGCGACAAGGAATATCACAACCTGACTTTCTATGGTGACGTGATTTACAAACTTCGTAAGATCCTTGGTCATGATCACTTTCATACTATCTTTGTTAAACTTGTTAAAAAGTTAATCAAAATAGGTTATGACCCTATCATTTTGCAACGCACTGCAAGCTTGGTGGTGGACCCATTTACAGTTCGCCACTATGCTTTCCTCTTTAATTGTGCGATGACCGGACAGGCTGAGGACCTTATGATGACGTCTTCCTAAAGCCCAAATGATGTTTGTCTGCAGTCTTGTCTTGACGTGCCCTCAATGGTTTATTCTCTCGTTGCCAAGTCATTGAGTACCTTCTTTGTGGCTTTCTAGGATATTGTTTTTTTTTGTATTTATATATCCACGAGCATCTTTGTGTTTTACTTATATTGACTATTAATGCTGCCTTGCTGGTTAGAGAATCGTTCATGGCGGGGATTTCTTTATATACACTGTCCCGTTTTATTGGGATGACAATAGGGTAAGTGTGCGGTTTGTTGCACCCTATAACCTGGTTTAAAAAAACCCAGCGGCCACCCTATTGTCAACCCTTTTATGTTTTGATGTCTTATTTGGCCTTTTATTCATCTTTAAAGTTGTTCTTTGCTTCTATGTGTGTTTGTGGTTGACTGTCGTCCTTGAATGCTACTTTTTCTGTTCGAATTTTATATCTATATTGATATTGTAGATGAAACAGACACACATGCTCAACATTATCAAACATAAAAATTAGTTTCAAAATTTCTTGAAACTGAATTAATACGAACAAACGGTTTAAAATGAGTGTTGATTTTAAAACTACTTTTTCAAAAATAGCGCATAATAAGGACAAAGTTGCCATAACTTGATATAAAACGGCTTAGTTTACCTCCAAGCATTATTAACTACAGACATAAATGAAATTAAAGATGCACTAGAAAAAGCATCTGATGAAATTATAAATAGAGTTGGACATTGGATTCAAATGGGAAGTGGTTGCCAAATTGAAGTAGTAGACGCGCACTACATAAAAAAGAGTACGATAATGGACCTTTGGAAACGGCTGAGCACGACACATACGAAATAAATCGAGTAAAGTATAAGCCTTTAGGAGGTAATTCCTATTTAGAATTACCGAAAGAACTTTGTAATTCTAGAAAATGTTTGATTAATATAAAAAACGAGAAAGATAACGGGTGATTCAGATGGTGCCACTTAGCTTATAAATGTCCTGTTAAAACACATCCTGAGAGAGTATCAAATTATAAAAAGCATATTGGAGATCTAAATTACACGGGAATTACATGTCCTGTTACCACAAAGCAAATTCCAAAAATAGAAAAACAAAATATATACGTTTTATTATATTCGGGTATAAAAGTGAGCAAGTTGATCCTTTTTACATATCAAAAAACAAAGCAGAAGAGACATGTGACATTCTTTTAGTCACTAAAGAAGAAAAAATCATTATGTATGGATAAAGGATTTTAACCTGTTGATGTATAATCAAAACATGCATAATGAAAGAAAATGTTTTTGTAAAATGTGTGTACAGTGTTAAATTCAAAACGGAAATGGATGCTTAAAAATCATGAACCTGATTGTATTTCACTTAACGGTAAACAAGCAATAACAATGCCAGAAGAGAACGAGAAGGTTAAGTTTAAAAACTATAACAGGCAATTAATGGTTCCGTTTGTCATATATGCTGACTTTGAAGCAATAGCTGAAGACATTTCTTTGGCTCTTGGTAATCGTAATAAAACATACACAGAAGCATATCAAAAGCATACTGATTCTGGTTACGGGTACTAAGTTGTTTGTTATTATGATGATACATATTCTAAACCAGTTGTGACATACAGAGGACCAAACGCTGTTTATAAGTTTGTAGAAAAAATGACAGAAGAAGAAAAATATTGCAGGAAAACTATGTCGCAGCATTCTAAAAAAGATTTTACAATGAGAGAATCACAAGAAGAAGAATTTAGGGCATGTACAAAATGTCGAATTTTCAATAAGAATTATATGAAGGGAGTCCGATTGGTCAGAGATCATTGTCATATAACTGGAACGTTTAGAGGAAGTGCTCATGATAAATGTAATCTTAATTTCAGATTGACTAGAAAAGTTCCTGTTGTATTTCATAACTTAAGAGATTATGATTCACATTTTATAATGCAGCATATTGGAAAGTTTAAAAAAGACATAAATGTTATACTAAATAACATGGAAACGTTTATGGCTTTTATGCCAGGAACAGATTTGGTGTTTATTGATAGTTTTAAAATTATGTCTAAATCACTTGATAATTTAGTAAAAAATAGTCCATCATTTACATATACATTACAAGAGTATCCTAGTAAAACGTTAGTGTTAGTAAAAAGAAAATATGTTTATTCTTATGATTACATGAATAGTTTTCAAACGTTTTAAAGAAACTAAATTACCGGATAAAGATAGCTTTTATTCTAAATTAAATGATGAACATATTTCAGATGCAGATTATAAACATGCGAAACAATTGATATTAAAACATAGGAGAATATCATGACCTATATCTTAAAACTGATGTGCTGTTGCTAGCAGATGTTTTTGAAAACTTTAGAAAGATGTGTTTTGAGTATTACGAATTAGATCCTTGTCACTACTTCAGTAATCCTAGATTAGCTTGGGATGCATGTCTTAAGATGACTGGAGTTCAGCTTGATTTAATAACTGATACTGATTGATATTTGTTCATAGAAAAAGGACTAAGAGGTTTAATAAGTTATATTGCAAATAGATATTCAAAGGCTGCTAACAATAAATATATGAAACATTATGACAGTGAGAAAGAAAGAAAATACATAAAAGACCTCGATGCAAATAACTTGTATGGATTGTCCCAGCCACTGACCACTGGTAACTTTTAGTGGGTCAGTAAGATTGAAAAAGGAAAATCAAACTCTATTGTTGAGTATAATATTGAGTATTCTGAAAAACTACATGACTCTCATAATGGCTATTCTCTTGCTTCTGAGAGATTAAACATAAAAGATGAGTTGTTGTCAGATTATTGTAACACGTTAAAGGAAAATTTAATCTAGGATCTAGTAAAAGAGTATGAAAGTGGACCTTTGGAAACGTCAAGTTAATAGACTTTTTTGTGCAGTGTGGCGGCAGAAAAACGTCTCCCCGCGCTTGCAATCAGGACTATTATTCATGATCGCTGAGCCCGATACTTATATTTAGTTATCGATGGTACATTTTCAATTGCTTTTGTTTCCTTACTTAATTTTCGATTCGGTGGTTCCACTACTCCGGCCGATAAAAGGCTCTGGGTATTGTTTAACCACTCATAGGATATGTTGTCTGCTTTTTAATTGAGTCTTTTGGCTGTTACTTGTGATATTATGGCTTCATAACCGCTGCTCTCAACTAAATTCCATTTTGTTTATTTCTCTATGTCCACCGCCATATGCATGCCATCTTCGGGATGGTTAAAATTATGTACTATTGATTTTATGAATATTGAGTTACGCTCAGCCCGGGGCGAGAGGGCGTGAGCGGTAGCTAGCATATTTCACTACCGTCCATGAACAATCAAACCGAGACTGCAATATGTTGTATGTGTCGTGTTCGTCCGTTTCCAAAGGTCCGTTATCATACTGTTTTGTTACAACACTAAAGGATAAAAAGAAATATGTTGTGCATTGCAGAAACTTGAGACTGTATGAAAAGTTGGGATTAAAGGTAACGCAAATACTTAGAATAATACAGTTTGATGAATCAGAATGGCTAAAAGTAAACATAGACTTTAACACTGCTAAAAGAACAGTCGGTAAGAATGCTTTTGAAAAGGATTTCTTTAAACTAATGAACAATTCAGTTTTTTTGGTAAGACTACGGAAAATTTGAGAAAGAGGAGAATGTCAAATTGACTCATAATGAGGAGGCCCTTTTAAATATGCAGCAAAACCTTCATTTATATCTTGTCAAATGTTTAATGAAAATGTATTTGCTATAAACAGAATAAAAGAAAAACATAAAAGAAAAACTAATTTTAAATCGCCTTTTTTATGTTGGTATGTGTATTCTAGACCTGTCAAAATATTTAATGTATGAGTTCCATTACAACTATATTACAAATAATTATGGTAGGAAAGCTAAGTTGTTGTTTACTGATACTGATTCTTTTTGCTATGAAATTAAAACAAAAGATGTGTATGCAGATGTTTATAAGGATAAATAACTTTTTGCTAATAGTGATTATGATCCGAAGAAGCAATTTCATTTCAACGACAATAAAAAGGTTATTGGTAAAAATGAAACTTGTGGAATACCCATTGTTGAATTTGTAGGACTTCGCAGTAAAGTAAACTATATTCATACATATTAGTTAATGAGACTTGTGCAAAGACATGTAAGCGTAAAAAAAAAGTGGGTTGACAAAAACAGATAACGCATGATAACTACAAGAATATTTTACGAAACAGCTATGTAATAAACACAAAAAGTTTGTCAGCTTTCGATGTTAAGAGGTACAGACTAGATAATGGACAACATACATTAGCGTATAAGTAATGAATGAATGAATGGTGTTTTACGGCACGTCGACACATAAATAGGTCATATTGTGCGCAAAAATTGATGAAAAATGAAGAAATGAAGTATTAATTAAAAATTAATGTAAATATATAAATATAAAACTATTAAAAAATAAGAGATGATAAGGTGTTATATAAACTATGTATGTAAATAACAAATGCCCGTCAACGGGTATATAAACAAGTAAATATATATAAGAACACATTATAATGATTTATATAGTCTGATCTCTTTTAGGAAATCTAAAACAAGACTAAAATCTACAGTATCAAATAACTCTTTCATAGTATTAACACTGTAGTACCTTTGACGCATAGGATCAAAGTCTACCCATTCCAATAAGATGTGTTTGACCGTTAACGGTGCAAAGCAGGGTATACATTCTGGTAATTGCTCACCTTGTAATACATATGAATGAGTATAACGTGTATGCCCTATCCTGCACCGGGCTAGGACAACTTCCTCTCGACGAATGGGTCTACTAGAAGAACGCCATTCCCCGAGTAACGGTTTAATTGAATGGAGTTTATTGTTAACAGACAAATCCCAAGCGGTTTGCCAAGAGTTACGAATATATGTGTTAATACAACTTTTAAAATCAGTATAAGGTAATTTGGTATTAGCGTATAAGTAAATTCCATGATAGAATTTTACATGTATAACGATGATGAAGACAACTGCCCGGATCTGTCTGACTTTGTTTGATGATTTCAAATGGTTTTAGTTATTAGTTATTTATAAAAGGAAAACTAGATTAAATATTATGTCTGTTAAATTGATAAAACGGATTGATGAGTAGTATAGAAAGGGGGAGGGGGTGGGGGTTCTGGTAAAGTTTTCCTTCATTACTAGTTTAAACATTGTTGGCTGGCTTCAACAGCAATATGCCATTCTGATTTGAAACTGACTGGACCCCAGGGAAAACATTGTCCTGGTACCCCCTTTCTATACTACTCTCATTTTTCAGACACTAGAAGCGCAAAGATTTTAAAATTTACACATGTTTGCAAATACTTGACAGCAGTATGTTAATACAGCAGAATAGGCAATACGAATGTCATTGACAAACTTTTGTATTCTGCTAATTCATTTAATTTCTCACACAATAACAGCATGCAGCGTTCAATCTAAAACTAAGAGCTATGTATCTATTATAAGCTACAGGTGTGTTAAAACACAGTGTTTCAGTGTCAATCTTTCGTTTTGTGTTTAAAGTGTGATATATATGTTTTTAGGCGTAGGTTCTATATATCTGATAATAACGCTGTACAATATTACTGGAATGCCACACCAAAACAATGTCATACAATTTTATCGTTTTATTTTACCCAATTGAAATCATGAAATATCCATTTAAAGATATACCAATGGGTAAATACTCAACTGATCAAAACGCTCATATGTAGCTCTGTTGTATATTCTTGTATCTCGCACACTATTTGTTATATTGGTTTATCTAATTCAATTTAGTTCACCTATAAAACGACTAGACATTGAAAGTCGAGCAACTGCACCAACAAGGATTGAGTGCAGTTTACAATACATTCCACATTTGATAATATTGTCATAATAAAACTGTTGGCAGGCTTCTTTTTTTTTACATAAATGGCATTACTTTGTTTTCAATAAAAATATAACAGAACAAATGCTATGCATTCTGTTTCTTTCACGCAATTATTTTATGGCATCATTATATTTCATTCATTAACGTTATCCTTAAGAGTGCATGTTCTTTTGCTCAATATGCTGTTAATTTTGACCTATACTATCATTTTATAACAGTGTTTGTTTTAATAATTTTATTATCAATGTTAACGGTATATCACACGTTTCTTAACATATTTGATGCCATATATAACAGTTTCAATATGAACCACATGTCTTTAAAAAGGGTTGTTCTAGTACAAATCAAAGTATTCAAAAGCGAGTCTTTGATTCATTCCCGATGTATGTAAGGGTTCTTAGCAAATACTAGATGTACCTAATCTTAGATGAGATTTTAGTCACTGGAGAATATATATCAAAGAAATGCTGCTGGAAGAGCATGTGTCGCGCCTCTATTCATAAATACGAAGAAGCCCTATGGCTGTCTCGAATGACCTTAAACGATGACTTTAAGACGTTTAGAATATAGCATGAATTCCTAACCCCAGCTAACGTATGGCGTGTCGTCCTTACTAACCCCAGCTAATGTATGGCGTGTCGTCCTTACTAACCCCAGCTAACGTATGGCGTGTCGTCCTTACTAACCCCAGATAACGTATGGCGTCAATGGATCAGACTACGAACAGTTAATGTCAATGCTTGGCTCGATAGATGAACAGTTAAGCAAAGTGTTACAAACTGAAACGCACCCAGATTACATGGTACTCAATGCAACATACATTAAATATGTGTATGCGTCGTAAAAGAACTCTCTTACTATGATAAATAGTTGCATGAAAGTGTGTGTATTTAGGCTACTGTAGTGTATTTAGGCTACTACAGTGTATTTAGGCTACTACTACAGTTTATTTAGGCTACTGCAGTGTATTTAGGCTACTACAGTGTACACTGGTCAAAATTGCTAACCGGTCATTTTATTACTTGGAATATTATATCAAATATTATATATTTTGAGTTGATAATTCATACAAATAAATATTAGCCGCAAACAAAACAATCAATACACATTGTAACTTCAAAATCCGCACTTCCGGTCTCGTGACTTATTTTGGCGCGAAATCGCATTATTCTCCCGTGCTGCACGAGGTAACATTTGAACATGTGTTTGTGTTCTCGGAATTGTTTATCGTTTCAATCCCAAACAAAAACTTACTAAAAATTAAATAAGAAATGCGTCGGATGACAACGGAAGAGCGTGGACGGGCCGTCGGTATGATTATTGCTGGTATTTCGATTCGGCAGGTAAAGGACATTGCGTAATTTGTTTATTTTTATTAATTTATTTAATCGATTTTCAACGTTTTATTTTCTCTTTTTTAAGTCTAGTATTGTGTATTATAATATTCCTCATCCTTTCGGCAGGTTAGTTTATTCATAAGTTTACTTGTCTGTCCGTCCGTCCGTCCGTCACTTCGTTTGTTTGTTCGTACGTGATTCTGTCTAACCATGTTCATTATTCTGAAAAAGTCGTAAGAATGAGTTGTTTTATATTTATAGGTAACAGAACAGTCAACATAAGGTTTTCAACAATTCACGACCTTTGGCTCAAGTACAGTCGCACCGGAAGTGTTGATGACCTTCACCGAAGGCCAAAAAGACGTGTGACAACGCAGCGTCAAGATCGCTACATCCTTGTAACACACCTTCGTAATAAATGAATAACAGCGACAGATACTGCCAGACGTTTAATAGGCGTCCGTAATAGAAACGTGAGTGATCAAACAGTACGAAATCGACTACGGATCATAGGATTGAGAGCGAGAAGACCTTTTGTGGGATTAGTATTGACTGGAAGACACCAGCGAATTCGGCTTCAGTGGGCCAGAAGGCATTTGAGGTTCACCAGAGCAGACTGAGCAAATGTCGCATTTACAGATGAGTCCAGATTTAATCTTTAGAAGTCCGACGGCAGAGAGCGAATTTATCGACGACTTGGGGAACGATATTCGGATAATTGCGTCAACGAAAGATCTCATTTTGGAGGAGGGTATTATTTTGCACACTAAAACTGATATGGTGGTTGTTCGAGGAAACCTGAACGCAGACCAATACCAGCAACAAATACTTCGACCAACGCTTATTCCCCATATTCGCGTTAACCGTGGGATGACATTCATGCAAGACAATGCACCTTTCCATACTGCAAGAACTACCCGTCAGCTACTTCAGGGCAACAACATTCGAACAATGGAGTGGCCGCCATGTAGTCCGGATTTAAATTCAATCGAACATGCGTGGGACGAAATCGGCCGTCGTGTGCGACAGTTACCAAGGCAACAAAATATTGCTGACCTCAAAATGGACATAGTCAATGTTTGGAATAACATACCTCAGCGTTTTCTACATAACAACATAAATTCCATGCGACAACGCTGTTTAGCTGTTGTACGCGCAAACGGCGGTCATACGCGATATTATTTTTTGTAAATTTTGAAATTTCTGGTATCTATGAATTTCCATAAAATAAATTTCTTTGAAATTCAAAAATACTTTGCTTTAATGATGTGATTACTTATAGAACATTTTTCAATACATTAATTTCCAATTTCACATATTGTTTTTTTTCTGAGACAAATAAATAAGAAAATAACAAGTGACCGGTTAGCAATTTTGACTAGTGTATTTAGGCTACTACTACAGTGTATTTAGGCTACTGCAGTGTATTTAGGATACTACAGTGTATTTAGGCTACTACTACAGTGTATTTAGGCTACTGCAGTGTATTTAGGCTACTACAGTGTATTTAGGCTACTATAAAAGAATATGATGATGGACCTTTGGAAACGGACGAACACGACACATACAAAATAGTGCAGTCTCGATTTGATTGAGACTGTTCATGAACGGTAGTGAAATACCGCTCACGCCCTCTAGCCCCGGGTTGAGCAGAACTCAATATTCATATAATCAATAGTACATAATTTTAACCATCCCGAAGATGGCATGCATATGGCGGTGGACATAGAGCTTTTCCTCCCCCATGTCCAGCGGCGTATGGTCCCAGTATCTAACAAAATACTATGCCCCGAAGAGATAAAATAAACAAAAAGGAATTTACTATAGTGTATTTAGACTGCTACAGTGTATTTAGGCTACTACAGTGTATTTAGGCTACTATAGTGTATTTAGGCTACTATAGTGTATTTAGGCTACTATAGTGTTTTAGGCTACTTTTGTGTATTTAGGCTACGGCTACTATAGTGTATTTAGGCTACTATAGTGTATTTAGGCTACTACAGTAATTTTGAGTAGCATGTTCATTCTTATTATTTACTAAATGACGCCTACCTAAAACCCATTGGGACGGTGGCGTTTGATGTTTGTCTGTGATCTTTCTTGTCGTGCCCTAATGGTTTATTCTCTTGTTGCTAATGCTTCTGCCAAGTCATTGAGTACCTTCATTGTGGCTTTCTAGGCTATTGTTTTTTTTGTATTATATTTACACGAGCATATTTGTGTTTTACTTATATTGCCTATTGATGCTGCCTTGTTGGTTAGAAATTAGATCATGACGGGGATTTCTTTATTTACACTGTCCTGTTTTAATGGGATGACAGTAGGGTACGTGTGAGGTTTGGTGCACCCTAGAACCGGTTTAAACCCCCAGTGGCCTACTTTGCCACTGACCGTTCCAAGGCGGTAGCCCTATTGTCAACCCTTTGTGTTTGTGATGTCGTTTGCATTTATTATTACTTTGCCGCCTTGTTTGTCTGTTTGCGTGTTTGTTTCTGTGTTTTGTGGTTGACTGTCCTCCTTGAATGCTACATTTATCTGTCCGAACTTTTGATATTTCTTTACATATTCTGGGAATTCAAACTCTATAGACATAATATTTCTCTATAGACATAATATTTCTAGCTTTAACCAGCCGGACCAAACCCCGAAATTGGAGTGTCGAATCAAGTCTCCAACTCGTAATTCATTTTATGCATATTCAATCACGGGTATTTTTAGAATCCGTGGGAAAAACCTTACTTTTAATCGGCTTCCTAAGAGACCAAAAGACGACCTGGAGTAATGGGTACATGCAGTAAATGACAGCTGTTTCCGCGTTTCCCGCGATTTACTGATCAACTGTTTTTGGATTTTCTTTCAATTACAGCAATGAAATAACATAAAGGTGAACCTGGGCAATTAAGCAAGACCTTAAAGTGCTTTGCTTTTAAGTTTTAATTGTGCTGTTTAATACCACGCGTTACACATGTTTACATAGAGTTATATAGGAGTATCTTCCAAAAAACTTCTACTCTGAAACTACAAGTGCCAGAAGTTTAATAGTATTTACCAGAAGCTTATGTTCTTCTACCAAATTTGTTCAAGTGGTGAACCTGGGATCAAATGTGTGCAACGAACTCCATTTCTAGTAGCTGATCAATTCGCAGTTTGCCACTGCTATTTTATTTTTGATCTTTCGGCGACCGGGCAAATTGGAAATCATCAATATAATGAGGTCTACCTAAATCCTGGACGATAACATGTGATGTTCATCTTCAATCTAGTTTTTAGATTTACTGGCCGAAGGCCAGCAGAGCTTATGGGATGGCGAGAGTGTAACGTTTGCCTCGTTAAGACGATAGGGTCTTCATTTTCCATCCAATCTTTACCAACCTTTACCAGAATGTTAATGTCAATGAATGCTCGGACAAGTTTGAAAACCAGCTAGGTCGGATCGGGAACGCCGTAGTTATGGCCCTTGATTTAGTTAAAACTGCTTTATTTTGCCTCGTTAAGACGACGGGGCCTCCATTTTCAATTCGATCTTTACCAAACTTTACCAGATTTTTAATATCAATGAAAGCTTGGAGAAATTTGAAAACCATCCAAATCGGACCAGTAACACCCGGGTTATGGCCTTAACAGTGCTATATGTTTCTCATTAAGACGATAGGGCCTTCCTTTTACATCCGATCTTTACCAAGCTTTAACAGATTGTTAATATCAATGAAATCTCGGACAAGTTCCAAAACCAGTTATATCAAACCAGGAACAACATAGTTATGTGCCCTTGAATTATTGAAAAATTCCATTTTAAGCCCTGTGAACACTCTAGCGCCTTTATTTTGTATTCGATCTTTCCCAACCTTGGCCAGATTGTTTATTTCAATGAAAGCTCGGAGGGGTTTGAAAACCAGCCAGGTCGAACGAGTTATGGCCCATTTTCAATATTTGGTAATGTACACTGGAAACCCCAGGGGTCGTGGGTTCAAATCTCACTGGAGACCTTTTTTTCCATAAGAAACCTTGGTTCACTGGTTCATTTTTTTCTTTCTTTTTTTCTTTTTTTTTTCTTTCTTTTTCTCTTAAGACACCTTGGTTAATTTTTCTTTAATTGGGAGCTTAGCATAGAGTAAGAGGGAAGAACTTGACCAAGGGTCACAGTTTTACATAGACTTATATAGGGAAACAACTTCAAAAATATTCTTCTCTGAAACTATAAGAGCCAAATGTTAAATATTTTGTATTTACCATCAGCTTATTGTCCTTAACAAGTTTGTTCAATTTGTTTTTACAATAGCAATACCCTGATATAGGGAAAAACTTAAAAAATCTTCTTCTCTGAAACTACAAGAGCTAAAGGTTTGATATTTTGTATGTATTATCAGATTATGTTCCTCTGTTTGGTACGAGACCGATGAATCTCCAAAAAGAATTGTTTTAAGTGAAACTGTTCATATATGCGTTAGTCCATGAATGAGTTAATCTCAACTGGTTTGGTATATTGGACAGTGATGTTTAGTTTCAATTCCGCCACAGCGACATAGTGGAGAATCAACAATGTTCTTTAAGAACAAATCATGATTTTAGAGAACTACAGTTCGTGCGTAGATGAGCAACTGCGTTTTCCTGCTGCCAGGGTAATATTATAAAGGAGGCTGTTTCATGTCACGTTTTAAGTAATTTTTAAATGAATTTAACGCCTCCTTGTTCTCGTTGTTGTGAACATTTAAAACTTTCATTTCAAAAAATTATATATCAAATAATATCATTTCCTTCTAATTCTGTTCTTTTGACTAATTGTATATAATTGTATATAATCTTGTTCGGTTCACGAGGCACATAATAATACGTCTACACGTGTTTCAACAATGTGTTCTTGTAACCAGAGTACTTTAAATACGTGTGTCCTTGTCGAATTACATAATTTAAACAAGACTTCGAAAAAGCATATTGTGATTATAATTTCTAAATTATAGTTCATGAAAATATTATTGTAAACATACATATACATTTCGTCCTTAGCACACACGTTTTTCTGAACGCATGAAACTTATTATAATAGTATTGTAGAATGGTCGGGGAAATATAGCATTTACTCGTTTAATTCATGATAAACAAAGGGGTAGCTAGTCTAAAATATCAGTGACGCTTGCTTGTTTTCAAATCAAGCGTCAAAGATGATCAAGACTAAGGGGGCGGTGCTTTAATATACTCTAACGTCAGCTAAATGGACTTTAGAGTACGGACAGAGTCACTAAGTACACCATACTACAAAGAAGATTGATTGTTTTAAAACGACGATGGGCTTCGGTGTTTAAATACACCAACTCGCTGAGACTAGACAATGTTTTCAAAATGACTAAAATTACGTTAATATGTTACTTTCTACTTATTCCTACATCTAAATATAATATTAAGACTCATTTACGTAAATGGTTGATACTAATTTAATCCTGACAATTTCTTTTCAAGCTTTTTAAAATTTACTCAACATGCAGTATCTACTGCTACTGCTGCTACTGCCGGCAGTAGCTACTGATAGCAGTAGCAGTAACAGTAGCTACTGCTACTGCTGCTACTGCTACTGCCAACTGTACTTTGATCAGCTATTAATACATTAAGAGCAATGGATGTTTTAACATGAGTAGTATAGATAGTGAGGTTGTAGGGCCAGTTTTCCTCCCTCGCGGCAAACAATCAAACAATTATCAGTTGCCTCCAGCTACCCCAAAAAAAAATACAAGCTCCAAATGGTGACGGCATATTTGACATCAGACATCTTTTACAACTGTACAAACTGCTTAATCGCCCTCCGCTTAGGAACAACTTTACCCATACCCCCACTATCTATTAACCCTTAGTTAATCGCCCTCCGCTTGGGAAGAACTTTTACCAAACCCTCATTATCTAATTAATATTAATTTTTGTAAATAACTCAAACATTTGCAATTTATTAAGCAAAGTCAGAAGGAACCGGACAGTAGTCTTCATCATCGCTGCACATATCGTATTTTAAAATGGAACATTTTATTTTCCTATACTTTGCTATTTTGTATTTTAGTTCAAGAAACTCTTCCCTGTTTTTATTCCGCTCACGTTCATAATTATCCATTTCAACCAGCAATCGTCTTTGCTTATTGACTTTGCTTTTTTTGGTGTACATAAAATCATCACGAACTACTTCATATTCTACTTGGAGTTGCTTGCTTCCATTATCTTTTTCTGTATTTATCTTTTAAATTGTTAAGTTTTTCGCAGAACTTTTTTAATCTTTCTTGTTTCATATATAATATTACTATACATAGTTTATTTTTAAGTTCAATATTTTAAATATCCTTAAATGGAACCCAACTATTGAAATCCTCATTGTAACCCTTCCATTTAATCAATGCTTGTTTCTTTTTGTAATCACGTCGTATTACTTTTTGAATCCTGAATATTTCTTACTTTGCTTTTATCATTTCTAATTAATAAAAGCTGCCATCAATGTTTTGGTTGTTTAAATCTTTTATTTTGTATGTCACAAGATTTGTATATTGAATTTTATCAACAACAAATATTTCTTCAGTCCATTTTGGAGTACAACCTTTCTCAAACGTTCTTTTATATAGTGATTACTTCTCATTTTTCCATAAAAGTTGTAGTACACCATTCCTTTATTATTTTCATCACTTGCTTCAGTCGGTGTCATTTAAATACTCCGATGTTTTGTATTATTATACTTATCAACCATCATCTGTAGAACGTCGAAATATGTATTTGTATTGTTTGCTGTGAAATATTTCCAAATCCTCTCTTTTAATGTTCTGTTAAATCGTTCAATTACTGCAGCTTTTCCAAAATTAAACGTGTGATACATTTTGATATTATTATCAACAAGGAACTGCTTGAATATTGTATTGTAAAATTCTACTCCCTGGTCAACCCACAGCAATTTACATTGTCTTCCCATACTTATGATTTTTTGGAACACTTTGGTAATTTCTAAACCAGTTTTATTTAGAATCGGCACATCCCAAGCAAATTTACTAAATACATCAATAACAGAAAGTATTTAGTACCTTTATTATACTTTGAAAACGACTGCATATCAACCAAGTCAGTAGACCATATTTGATCAATTTCATTAACAATTACACGGGTTGAGTGAACTTTCTTTGTATAGGCTTATGAAGTTCATCTGCTAACTTTTCAGTCCATTTCAACGCCTTTTCTCGTTTTTTGTGCTACAAAAAAAAAGAAATATAAAAAGATCGGACTGGGAAAGTAGCATTCAAGGAGGACAGTCGTCCACAAAACACAGAAACAAACACGCAAACAGACAAACAAGAAGGCAAAAGCAATAATAAATACAAACGGCATCACAAACACAAAAGGGTTGCCAATAGGGCTACTGCCTTGGAACGGTCAGTGGCAAAGTAGGCCACTGGGGGTTTAAACCGGTTCTAAGGTGAACCAAACCTCACACTTACCCTACTGTCATCCCATTAAAACAGGACAGTGTAAATAAAGAAATATCCGCCATGATCTAATCTCTAACCAACAAGGCAGCATCAATAGGCAATATAACTATAAAACACACATACTTATGCTCGTGTAAATATAATACAAAAAAACAATAGCCTAGAAAGCCACAATGAAGGTACTCAATGACTTGGCAGAAGCCAGAGCAGGAAGAGAATAAACCATTAAGGGCACGACAAGAAAGATCATGGACAAACATCAAACGCCACCGTCCCAATGGGCTTTAGGTAGGCGTCATCATAGGGTCCAAAGCCTGTCCGGTCATCGTACAA
This sequence comes from Cyrtodaria siliqua, assembly GCA_037043455.1. Taxonomy (NCBI): domain Eukaryota; kingdom Metazoa; phylum Mollusca; class Bivalvia; order Adapedonta; family Hiatellidae; genus Cyrtodaria; species Cyrtodaria siliqua. The sequence goes on from JAWPHD010007223.1 coordinate 29,932, forward strand.
TTAAAGAGGAAAGCATAGTGGCGAACTGTAAAAGGGTCCACCACCAAGCATGCAGTACGTTGCAAAATGATAGGGTCATAACCTCTTTTGATAAACTTTTTAACAAGTCTAACAAAGATAGTATGAAAGTGATCATGACCAAAAATCTTACGAAGTTTATAAATCACATCACCATAAAAGTCAGGTTGTGATATTCCTTGTCGCAGAAGAGTCCTTAAATTACTTTTATATTTGGAAAAAAGATCAGGGTTACGATAATAAAATTTTGCAAAGGTTTTACGAAGTTTATGGTAACGGTAACTCTGATTGAGTAACTTTTTAGTTATACAAGGATTACGAATATTAAAGTCCTCAACTCGAGTACAAGCTCTAGAAAAACGAATAAGTTGAGACACATTGTCACAAAATATCACGGGTAGAGCGTATTGGTCGTACAGAACTTTTGTAAGCTGTTAATTACACCCTAATCTATTGTTGAGTTGAAACAAATACACAATATCCATGATATATTCATGTAACACGTAAAAGCGTGCACATTTTAAGTGGCCGCCAGGGAGGGAGGCCGTGTTATAAGTTTAGTTTTGTGCTAATGCATGTATACGTATAGGTCTATCTTCCTCAAACAGCAAAATTGTGTAAGGGGCCTTTCGTGTAGATTCAATACTGCAGATTTAGCCACGTTTGTCACGGACTGAACGGGAGAAATAATGTTTTGGGCGTTACGTTTGCAATAAAACCCATTGTCTCCTAGTTCTGGCGGGGATTGCTTGATAGTTGCTTTGTTTGGAGCAGAAGTTGGACGGCGAATTCACAGGCAAAATGTGGTCAGTATTTATTTTATTAGTTTTTATCGTACATTTGTATTCAGTGGGCGGGGCCATCTTGGTTGGCGGTTACGACTCCGGTTAGCTTTGATGTTTCTCAAACATTAACTTGAGACTAACATATGATTTTGAAGTTACTTTATTAGATGTAATTATTGTAATTGATCATTAATTGTAAAACAATATTAATTTGATAACAGTGGATAATAGGTGCATTAGTTAACGTTGGCGTATAACTCAGTGATTTTAATACACGATTGTTAACATTAGTTAACATTGAGATGAGTGACTAGGATAAATGTTCGACGCGTATGCATAGCGTTGTATAATGTGGTCATTAGTTGACATGCGTGCATGCATAACTCAGTGAGTGTAATATACGAGTGATTTGATAATGTTTTATATTACATGTATTAGGGGCATTGATTAACAGCGACGTACATGGCGTATACATGGCGTTGTAGAATATTTATACATTGCTGCTCATCATTAGTACACCTTACATATATCTATTGAATAATGATTTGTTTGGGTAATGATAATTATGCAAGATTGTTATGTGTGTCAACCGACATCTAAAACGTATGTATAATTACAGCCTAAGCCATCCAGGGTTGGATATAAGCCATCCAGGTGTGGATGTAAGCCTTCCGGAGTGGAGCTAAGCATCCACGTATAACGTAAAGAGCGGTGGAGACGGTCCCCGTACCTGCGCAGCATGGCCAGGTTCTTGTAGCGACAACCCCCGGGACACAAGGTGGGCCCGTTATCAGTCCTCACTGGAGGAACCTTACCCACAACCTCAGTGGAGGTTAATCATCTTTCATGACCTGAATATCGCGTCATCAACGCTTATAGAAGGCATTTGATGACAATCACCCATTGGATTCGCGCATCATCATCTTAATGAGCTCACGCGCATCACAGTTATCGCGCTAGATCATATATCAACATTGTTATAACTTTAACAACACTTTAGTGTCGTATACATTCAGTATTTGTTACAATACTAAGAACGTCTTAAACGTTCATGAGAACATTCTTCTCATAGTTCATTTGTGTATTCGCTTGTTTTTTAGATTATTGTATATATATTTAACATATTTTAAAAGTTGCATTAAACTGATGTTAATGCATTCACCGTCATTGATTCTTTCCTGAGTTAGCCCCAACCACTAGGGTCATCCTATGACACACATACACCCCATAAGAAGTTGCTCGGGGAACATCCCATCCAAGTGGGGATAATTAACAATGTCAACATTAAAATCATATCTCTTGTCATAGATTTTGCTAATTATTTTACCATTTTCAATCGAGAGATCTAAATCAAGAAAAGAAGCGTTATTATCAGATATATTAGCTTTGTTAAGCTAAAGTTCTAAATATAATTAACCATAGTTGGAAAGAAAGGGTTGGCAATGTTCAATATGTTCAATATGTCATCCAGATACCGAGAGTTGTCATTAAAGGCTTCAATAACATCTGCCTGGGTATCTGATGAAAGACTCAACATGAAATCCCTTTCATAGCAAAATAAGAACAAATCTGCGACAAGTGGTGCACAGTTCGTACCCATAGCGATACCAACAATTTGTCTATAAACGGTGGTTCCATACCTGACGAAAATATTATCTAATAGGAAGATGAGTGCTTCACAAACTTCATAGCAAGTCCACATGGTATAATTGTCTAAACTACCGTTAGTAAAAAACGCTTTTATATTATTACATGCCAAAAATGTAGCATTTTCTCTAGCGAATGTTTTTTTAATAAGAGAAATTGGCTTGTTCTTTAATAAGGTGATGTGGTAAGGTTGTATATAGTGTAGAGAAGTCATAAGTACTTATTGATGAAACTTGACCTTTATTGAACATTTTATCAAGAACGTCTCCTGAATTTTTTATAGACCAAAATAAATTAATCCAAGAGTTTTCATAAGTTTTATCACAATATAGTTTAACGTGATCTTTAACGGCAGTAAGACAAAAAGTTAAAAGTTTGGAGATGTTTGTTGTGGTGCAGGCACTAGAATTCGAAATAAAGCGAGCCTTATATGGATTTTTATGTAATTTAGGAATTCAGTACATAGTAGGCAGTTTATTTTGCTTATCGTTTACACCAGCCTTGAAATTAGTGCACCGAGTGATATGTGCGGAAACAACATCATCCTCAGTAGAATAAACTGGAGTATACGAATTGGTGCTGCCGAGTTCCAGAGATAAAACATTGACGTAATGTAGGCGTCAAACAATAATTACATTATTAGCTGCTTTATCTGCAGGAACTAAAACAAATTTATTATGAAATTCCTGAATTCCCGATTTTAAATTACGAAAGGAAAACCTAGGTCTCGGAGGAAGTAAAGAGGGGTAAGTATTATAAAAGTTAATACGTGTATCTATAATTTTCAGAATTGACTTTTTCCAAGTAGAAAGTGAGTTTGGGTCCGCATGTTCTCTACGACACCATTTGATACTAAAATCTTCAATGGAGGGAGACCAAGTTTGTATTTAGTACTAATAACTGGCTTAACAATTAAATTCTTAGCGATTTTTTCCCCAAGTGATTTATACTTACTTTTTTTAAACCGGCCAGCCTGCATTTTATCACACATTAATTTATTACTAGGATTTTCGTCATAACAATAATCATGCTCTTTGCAAACAGCATCTTACTCATTTGCCGATTCTCCGCTATCATAGTCAAGTAGGTTACCCGGACCGCAATATTTGTAACCAGGAATTGTTAACCCCTTTTAGGCAATAAAGGAAGCAACACTTTATGAATATCAATATTTCCACCTTGTGTACTTTTAACAAACTGTGTTTTTGGTAATACCACAAGACGCACATGTTGCTTTTAACTTTGTTTAGCCTAAACTTCGTTTACAAAATATGATTTTATGATGTTTTCATTTTCTACTGCCCCCCAGTTGGTGGTGGGGTGATAAGAATCAACCGACTGCTCGTTACTTAGCAGAGGGATAGGACCCCTCCCCCCACAAAAAGTAACCCACCTGTTAGCCGTGGTTGGCCACCCGTGTCGTTGGAGAAGGGAATCCTTGGTTGAGTGGCGTGGAGATCTGGTAGTTATCTCCGCATTACAACACACCACTTTGGTCCGGACTTCAACTAGACGGGCGGCCAGATTAGCCCGATCAGATCAATCGGTTTGTCACGCCAGCTATACGGGATCCTAGCTTCTTATTTAATTCATATCTCTCTCATTCCATCTCGTTTAACATCTTACTCCCTTTTTATTTTGTCCTCTTTAAACATAATGTAGAAAGGATCCTTTATGGCGGTGGCGCTAGGGCTAATCATGTATTGCTGAACGCTATATGGCTATACTCATGCCACTTTTAAGCGGAAAATAAGTGTGGCTCTTCGACTTTTTAGTTAAGGGTTATGTCTGCTGGGTGGTATGGGGGTCTGATGCGTTAGTTTTATATGTGTATACTCTTCACGTATTCTTGGCATTTGTCTGTCGGATATCCACAGCAATTGTCCCCTTGTTGGACTCCGAGGTGGGTGAGAAGCCTGGAGAATGAATGTCAATTCCCCATTATGGCACCAAAACACGCACACAAAACCCCGTTTTCTCAATATTATCTCTCTAGAGGATGACAAACCTATAACTAGACTCTCTCCTTTTGCCATCTCCAAGGCTTTAGTTGGCATCGCCGGTGAGCCAAGAAGTGTCAAAAAACTCTATAATGGCAAACTTCTTGTCGAGTGTTTAAAAAAATCACACTCTGACAATCTCCTTCACATTCAAACTTTCATAAACATCCGTGTTGACTACCTATCTGTGAGTGTCACGTAAGTACGTACACATGTAAAAGTAGTTGTTATAGCAGATACCTCTGTAAATTACCGTGCTGAGATTTTCGTGCGAAAGCCCGTCGTACTATTAAGGATAGCAAGTGGAAATCCTGGAGATCTTATGTCTCTAGGCTGAACTCTCGCTCATCTCTTAAGAAGACGTGGGACATGGTCCGGAAAATAAACGGTAAAGGTAGTTCTAGTTGTGTAAATCATCTTAAAACTGATAATGAAGATATTTCATCTGTCAAAGATATTACAAACACTTTGGCTTAAACTTTTTCTAAAAACTCTTCTTCTGAAAATTCTCAACTAAATTTTCTAAAAAATAAGAAACTAAAAGAACAGAAGAAGCTGAAATTCAAGTCTAAAAATTTGGAGAAATACAATAAACTGTCCACTCTCAAAGAACTTCGAGAATCCCTTAAAAAGGCTCATGATACATCAGCTGGTCCTGATGATATATATTATCAATTATTAAAACATTTAGCTGATACCTGTCTCTCTACACTTTTTGATATATTTAATAAGGTTTGGGTGACTGGAAACTTCCCCGATTCTTGGCGGGAAGCAATCGTTATTCCAGTCCCCAAACCTGGAAAGGATCATACGGACCCAATAAATTAACGCCCTATTGCTTTAACGAGTTATATATGTAAAACCATGGAATGAAGATTAATGAGAGACTCTCCTTAGAGAAAGCTCCGTGGGCCCCCTTGCAGTTAACGCAAGAGGCGGAATTTTTGCAATTGGCGAAGTCGCTATGACCCTCCTGGCCGCAAAGGGCACAGCCAGGAGCAGCTTGCTTGCATCCTTCTCTATGGTGACCAAAGAGTTGACAGTTAAAACATCGAAGAGGGTTTGGAATAAAGGGATCAACTAATAGAATGATATATCCAGTCATACGGAGTGTATATCTCCCAGTTCATTCGATTTGCTAGAGCGTGTAATGATGTTATAGACTTCAATGATCGAAATCAAGTTATTCCAAGTAAACTTCTTCAGCAGGGATTTTGTTATCACAAACTACGTAGATATTTCTCTAAATTCTACCGCCGCAACGAGGGCCTGCTGGAAAAGTACAACACTAACCCTAAAACTCTTCTGCGACTAGGCATATCACAGCCCTCATTTTATGGAGATGTGGTCTATAAACTTCGAAAGTTAAAGGGGTCTGAGGGTTTCCTGACCGCTTTACAAATTTAATCAGGAAGTTCGTCAGAAAACAATATAACTCTTTGGTTTTACAGCGCACTCCATGTTTAGTGATTGACCCCTCTACAGTCAGTCATTACGCTTCACTTTTCACCTGTGCGATGACTGAACTACCTCTTGGGACTCTATGATTGCACCTATTGAAACCCCAACTAAGGGAGGTGGGTGCATGAGCTTTCGTCCGTCGGGTTTTCTGGTCGTACCTTAGATTGGTTTTCTCTTTAGCTGCAACTACTACGGTTGTTCAGTACGATTCTGGATACATCCTGAGATGTTTATTATTTTGTATGTGTTTCTTTAGTTAGTTTCTCTGGATGTGGACTTTATTGTCAGAGAATTCCTTTTGATGGGATGTAGTTTTGTTTACTCTGTCTTGTCTATTTGGGGGCTGAAGACAGGATAATAGCGAGGATTGTGCGCATATAAAATCAATTCAAGCTAACCGGTAGGCCTTATTATTGCCTACTGACCGTTTCAAGTCGGTAACCATGTCTTCACCACCCTTTCTAGTGTTTTTTGTCTCTTTCATTGTATTATCAAGAGTTCCCTGTAGCACTGCACTCTTGAAGAAATGACTCATAATCTCAAATCTCAAGGTGTGACTAAGGTAACGCCATCAGTACGAGGCGAAGTGGCAAACTCACTCCTACAAATACTTTTGGGCTTACTTTCAGCACACCAAATCTTCCAAAGACCATCAAAAATGAGATATAGGGTCCTATAGAAACCACATCGTCCGAACGCAATGGCATCGTAGGTCCGCACTGCACTGCAAACAAGGAGGAGCGTACTACACCCTTTGAAGAATTGAGAGAAATGTGAGGAATAACCTGTCTTGTTATATGACGTGCGGTATTTACAAACTAGAGACAAAAATTATCAGAGATGTGAACAAAAAATCGGATTTTTAGGGAAATTCATAACACGAATTATGACAAAACTTGTATTTGATTGGACCACGTGTTTAATAAGATATTGGTATTATCTATGCACGGTGACCAATGGACTCACAGATTCAAACACAGTGCACGTTGGTATTGGAAAAGTACGTAGTTTTATGCTTTCATAACTGCAAACTAGTCGTGCGGAACGTGTGCGGAAAATATAAGGTCCAGATAATCGAGCGAGGAAAATGTTAAGTTCAAAAAGCCAAGATTTCGTAGATGAGATGTCTAAGTGTTTGTTGGAGGTATGTTATAGACACTTATTTGTTGATTATATATATATATTTAAAAAAATAATATGGAGAACAATTAATCTGAGAAATCGTCTCTTTGTCCTATCATTCTTTTGAAAGAAAATTTCAGTATACATGGTTTTCGAAATATATGAAAGGATCAATGTATAAAACAAATAAAGTGTTTTGAGATAAACAATTTATGAAATTAAATGTTTGGGTTATTTATTCTTAAGAAAATTTCGCCCAAAACGTATTTATTTCATTCATAGTAAAACATATGTTTGTCTTAAATATTTGGTAATTAAATAATTACAAATTGTAACCCAATTGTATATATTTACAAATAATGGATAATAATTAATCTAAGAAATCGTCGCTTTGTGCTATCATTTTTTTTAAAGAAAAGGTCAGTATACATGGTTTTCGAAATATATGACAGGATCAATTTATAAAACAAATAAACACTTTATGAAATTACAATGTTTGAGTTATTTATTCTTAAGAAAATTCGCCCAAAATCGTATTTATTTCATTTAATAGTAAACATATGTTTGTCTTAAATATTTGGTAATTAAATAATTACAAACTGTAACCCAATTGTATATATTTACAAATAATGGATAATAATTAATCTAAGAAATTGTCGCTTTGTGCTAACTTTTTTTTTTAAGAAAAGGTCAGTATACATGGTTTTCGAAATATATGAAAGGATCAATGTATAAAACAAATAAAGTTTTCTGAGATAAACAATTTATGAAATTAAAATGTTAGGTTATTTATTCTTAAGAAAATTCGCCCAAACCGTATTTATTTCATTTAATGTTAAAAAAATGTTTGTCTTAAATATTTGGTAATTAAATAATTACAAACTGCAACCCAATTGTATATATTGTCCTGATCAGACAACACAACGCTCTACGCAACTAAATATTTTTCTAACTGGTGAATGACGGCGGCTGACGGAACAAGCTTGAAATGACTTTATTCTATTCAAAATAAGTATAAAAGTCGAACAGGAAATGCAGCTTTCACAGAACACAGTAAATCCAAAAACACCAAACAGATAAACATAAATGGCAATGTTAAGAGCATATGACGTCACAAACACAAAAAGGGCTGGCAAAAGGGTTACCGCAAGTTTGTTGTAGAATTTCTATTAAAAATGCTTTTAATGTGTTGGATAGACAAAATTAAGACACCCTAAAATGATTGCACGATATTATGATGCACGATATTAAGGTTAACTAAAGTTATTTGAGATTCCTTAAAAAGTATCAAAAAATTGTTTTTTTTTTATTTGCCATTTAACATGACAGTTCCAATGAAATATAATTTACTTAAATATAGTCAAACTTATTAAATACTGAAACAACTTTCGGTGAAACATGCACCAATTATTATTCATACGACTATGAAATACATTACACTCGGACACAACAGAATTGCTCTAAATCACGATGAAAATAGCATATTTTCTATATGTATATATATACTGTTATATACTGGTTAATACTGAGCACGTGTCCACCATGCACAGTTGAACAATTATCGAATAACTCAGTTTTCTTTGTATTGTATTGGGGAGCTAGCAATTAATTGACGCCAATATGAAAACAGCCGAGATATTTAACAATATATTTCCAAAACCTTAACGGTTTTAGACATTGATCTTGTTTTCTTCTGTAACAGAAAGCAATTGTTATTTCATGTTTGTGTGTGTGTTTGCGTGCGTGCGAGTGTGCGTGCGCGCGTGATTTTGTACGTGAGTGCGCGTGCGTGCGTGTGTGTGTCTATATATGTGTATGTTTAGTCTGGTATATATGTTAGGGCAAACACAGTGTATACGATATGTAAACAAACAAACGACGGGGGCTGTCGATTTCGTAGTATGTGAAGAGGAAAACGGGTGAAGAGGTAAACGGTATTCAGTATTTCTAAACGGAATACAGTTTTAATGTTATAGTTATTCTTTCTAAATTAGTATTAACGGTACGCTGCAAACTTAATGTAATTCGTTGTTTTGTTTCACTTGAATGCATATCCGATTGTCGTTTTTAACATATCGCGTATATATTTGCATTGCACACATGTTTATACTAACTTAATGATACAAATAAACACATATCATTGAGTTGCCCTAAAGCGTAACCGATAAACATGTGCAAAACATATATTCACATGACATTGTGTTGATTGCGTGAATAATACGCCGGTTTATAATCTCGCGTTTTAAAAATGAAAGTATCTCCTTTTCATATCTTTTCTATTTTCGTGTTTTTCGCAAAATGTTATGAAATAAAGCATATATTTTCACTAGATAACTGTTGATAAAAATGTTTCGCTACCACATCCGATCAGTTCCTATCTTTTCGTTTTCGTAGGAATAGGCTGTGTGAGAAACGGGATAATAGTCTTGATAGTAATACTTCTATGATTGATAAAAATGCTGATATTCTTGTTATTTATTGTACAGAATGATGGATGTGAAAAGAAATATAAAAAGATCGGACAGGGAAATTAGTTTTGTGCTAAAAGTATAGGTCTATCTCCTTTATATTATTACTACGTTTATAATTGTAATAATCAAGTTTTGGATCTTGCACCAAGTTAAAATCGCCACATGATATAATATCATTATTATTCAAGGTTTCTGCTAAGGTAATTATCTTCTCAAAGAATGAAGGGGAGTCGGTGTTCGGTCCATACAATGAAATAAGAGTTAATCTCTTATTCTCGACTGTGAGATCTACAATTATAAAGTTTCCTTCAGTGTCAGCTATATGATTATGTATTTTATAGTCCAAGTCTTTGGTGATTAAAATTGCAACGCCTAGGGCATTTGCTTACCGGAGCTGAATAAACAGTCATTACCCCATTCTGAGCGAATTAATCTCTCAGTATTTGACGTAGAATGAATATCTTGTAAACAGAATATATGGCACCGTTTGGATTTAATATGATTAAAAATATCTAGGCGTTTCTCAGCTGAACCAGAGCCCTGTAATTTATATCAGTCATCTACATGTATAGACGAAATTTAGATCAGCAGTCTGGAAAGAATGGAGATATTAACAAGATGAAAAAGAAAAGCAAGAAAAAGATGCAGAAAGAAAACTGCATATATCTAAGAGACAGCTAATAAACAGTCACATTTTGGCTAAAACCTATGATTTTATGTGCAAAATTTCGATCTTAATAATTTAAGCCTTATGTGGATATAAGGGATTTACAATTTTGATAATTACTACAGTTGCCTCGTATTAAATCATTCAATTACCAGTAGGTTATTTGCTAAATTACTCATCACATTACGTATTGTGCATTCATTCGACGAGGGACTTGATGATTGCTCTCGTTCCAGACTGTTATCTTCCTGGTTTCGCTTTTAACGAAGATGGATTTAATGATGGGCTGGCTTCTTGATGGCGATAATGCCGTAGGCGGACTTTCTGATGTCGATCATCCAGGTTGCTGACTTACTTATGGTGATAATTTTGGGACGCTGACTTCCTGATGGAGCTCGTCCGGTTGCTCGTAGTCCCGAAGGCGGACTTAATGATGGCGTTCATCCCGAAGGCTGGATTTCTAATGGCGCTCATTTAGGAGGCAGACTTCCCGAAGGCGTTAATTTCGGAGATATTATTTTTCGATGGCGCACATCCCTTAGACGGATTTCCTGATGACTCTAATTCCGGAGGCAGGCTTTTCAATAGTCTCATTCCTTAGATGGACTTCCTGATGACGCTTCTTTTGTAGGCATACTTCTCGATGGCCTCATCCCTTCCGGATGAATCTCATCCCGGAGGCAGTCTTCTCATTGGCCTCATCCCTTAAACGGACTTCCTGATGCCTCTCATCCCGGAGGCAGACATCTCGATGGCACTCATCCCTAAGACGGACTTCCTGATGACTCTCATTCTGGAGGCAGACTTCTCGATGGCCTCATCCCTAAGACGGACTTCCTGATGACTCTCATCCCGGAGTCAGCCTTCTCGGTGGCACTCATCCCTAAGACGGACTTCTTGATGACTCTCATTCTGGAGTCAGCCTTCTCGATGGCCTCATCCCTTAGACGGACTTCCTGATAACTCTCATCCCGGAGGCAGACTTCTCGATTGCACTCATCCCTTAGACGGACTTCCTGATGACTCTCATTTCGGAGGAAGCCTTCTCGATGGCACTCATCCCTTAGAAGGACTTCCTGATGACTCTCATCCCGGAGGCAGACTTCTCGATGGCACTCATCCCTAAGACGGACTTCCTGATGACTCTCATTCCGGAGGCAGACGTCTCGATGGCCTCATCCCTTAGACGGACTTCCTGATGACTTTCATCCAGGAGGCAGACTTCTCGATGGCTCTCATCCCTAAGACGGACTCCCAGATGACTCTCAACCCGAGGGCAGACTTCTCGATGGCCTAATCCCTTAGACGGACTTCCTGATGACTCTCATCCTGGAGGCAGAATTCTCGGTGGCCTAATCCCTGAGGCGGACTCCCTGAAGTCTCTCATCCCGGAGTCAGCTTTCTCGATGGCACTTATCACTAAGACGGACTTCCTGATTACTGTCATCCCGGAGGCTGACTTCTCGATGGCCTCATGCCTTAGACGGACTTCCTGATGACTCTCATCCCGGAGTCAGCCTTCTCGATGGCTATCATCCCTAAGACGGACTTCTTGATTACTCTCATACCGGAGGCAGACTTCTCGATGGCTTCATCCCTTAGACGGACTTCCTGATGACTCTCATCCCGGAGGCAGACTTCTCGATGGCACTCATCCCTAAGACGGACTTCCTGATGACTCTCATCCCGGATGCAGACTTCTCGATGGCCTCGTCCCTTAGAAGGACTTCCTGATGACACTCATCCCGGAGTCAGCCTTCCCGATGGCACTCATCCCTAAGACGGACTTCCTGACGACTCTCATCCCGGAGGTAGACTTGTCGATGGCACTCATCCCTAAGACGGACTTCCTGATGACTCTCATCCCGGAGGCAGACTTATCGATGGCATCATCCCTTAGACGGAATTCCTGATGACTCACATCGCGGAGGCAGACTTCTCGATGGCCTCATCCCTTAGACGGACTTCCTGAAGACTCTCATCTCGGAGGCAGACTTCTCGATGGCCTCATCCCTAAGACAGACTTCCTGATGACTCTCATCCCGGAGTCGGCCTTCTCGATGGCCTCATCCCTAAGACGGATTTCCTGATGACTCTCATACCGGAGGCAGACTTCTCGATGGCACTCATCCCTAAGACGGACTTCCTGATGACTCTCATCCCGGAGGCAGACGTCTCGATGGACTCATCCCTTAGACGGACTTCCTGATGACTTTCATCCAGGAGGCAGACTTCTCGATGGCTTCATCCCTTAGACGGACTTCCTGATGACTCTCATCCCGGAGGCAGACTTCTCGATGGCACTCATCCCTAAGACGGACTTCCTGATGACTCTCATCCCGGATGCAGACTTCTCGATGGCCTCGTCCCTTAGACGGACTTCCTGATGACACTCATCCCGGAGTCAGCCTTCCCGATGGCACTCATCCCTAAGACGGACTTCCTGATGACTCTCATCCCGGAGGTAGACTTGTCGATGGCACTCATCCCTAAGACGGACTTCCTGATGACTCTCATCCCGGAGGCAGACTTATCGATGGCATCATCCCTTAGACGGAATTCCTGATGACTCACATCGCGGAGGCAGACTTCTCGATTGCCTCATCCCTTAGACGGACTTCCTGATGACTCTCATCCCGGAGGCAGACTTATCGATGGCCTCATCCCTAAGACAGACTTCCTGATGACTCTCATCCCGGAGTCGGCCTTCTCGATGGCCTCATCCCTAAGACGGATTTCCTGATGACTCTCATACCGGAGGCAGACTTCTCGATGGCACTCATCCCTAAGACGGACTTCCTGATGACTCTCATCCCGGAGGCAGACGTCTCGATGGACTCATCCCTTAGACGGACTTCCTGATGACTTTCATCCAGGAGGCAGACTTCTCGATGGCACTCATCCCTAAGACGGACTCCCAGATGACTCTCATCTCGAGGGCAGACTTCTCGATGGCCTAATCCCTTAGACGGACTTCCTGATGACTCTCATCCTGGAGGCAGAATTCTCGGTGGCCTAATCCCTAAGGCGGACTCCCTGAAGTCTCTCATCCCGGAGTCAGCCTTCTCGATGGCACTTATTACTAAGACGGACTTCCTGATTACTGTCATCCCGGAGGCTGACTTCTCGATGGCCTCATGCCTTAGACGGACTTCCTGATGACTCTCATCCCGGAGTCAGCCTTCTCGATGGCTATCATCCCTAAGACGGACTTCCTGATGACTCTCATTTCGGAGGAAGCCTTCTCGATGGCACTCATCCCTTAGAAGGACTTCCTGATGACTCTCATCCCGGAGGCAGACTTTTCGATGGCACTCATCCCTAAGACGAACTTTCTGATGACTCACATCCCGGATGCAGACTTCTCGATGGCCTCATACCTTAGCCGGACTTCCTGATGACACTCATCCCGGAGTCAGCCTTCCCGATGGCACTCATCCCTAAGACGGACTTCCTGATGACTCTCATCCCGGAGGTAGACTTGTCGATGGCACTCATCCCTAAGACGGACTTCCTGATGACTCTCATCCAGGAGGCAGACTTATCGATGACATCATCCCTTAGACGGAATTCCTGATGACTCTCATCCCGGAGGCAGACTTCTTGATTGCCTCATCCCTTAGACGGACTTCCTGATGACTCTCATCCCGGAGGCAGACTTCTCGATGGCCTCATCCCTAAGACAGACTTCCTGATGACTCTCATCCCGGAGTCGGCCTTCTCGATGGCCTCATCCCTAAGACGGATTTCCTGATGACTCTCATCCCGGAGACAGCCTTCTCGATGGCACTCATCCTAAGACTGACTTCCTGAAGACTCTCATCCCGGAGGCAGACTTCTCGATGGCACTCATCCCTAAGACGGACTCCCAGATGACTCTCATCCCGAGGGCAGACTTCTCGATGGCCTTATCCCTTAGACGGACTTCTTGATGACTCTCATCCTGGAGGCAGAATTCTAGGTGGCCTAATCCCTTAGGCGGACTCCCTGAAGTCTCTCATTCCGGAGTCAGGGGCTGGCGTGGCGCAGTCGGTAGCGCGGCGGATTTGTAAGCGGAGGCCCCGGGTTCAATCCTCCGTGGTGCCACTGAGTTCCGTCGGTGTGTCCTTGGGCAAGACACTTTACCTTAGCCACGTCCGTCGGATTGGGACGTAAACCGGGCGGTCACGTGTATCGGTCTATCCTCCGAGCACGTTAAAGAACCATAGGAATATATTCGATAATAAGAGTAGGGCAGGTTCCCGGATTCCTATGTATCCTTCCCCTCTCTCTGGGGCGGCTCTAAATAACCTATACTGTGTTGATGAGCCGTTAAACAACATTAATTCAATTCATCCCGGAGTCAGCCTTCTCGATGGCACTTATCACTAAGGCGGACTTCCTGATTACTGTCATCGCGGAGGCTGACTTCTCGATGGCCTCATGCCTTAGACGGACTTCCCGATGACTCTCATCCCGGAGTCAGCCTTCTCGATGGCTATCATCCCTAAGACGGACTTCTTGATTACTCTCATACCGGAGGCAGACTTCTCGATGGCTTCATCCCTTAGACGGACTTCCTGATGACTCTCATCCCGGAGGCAGACTTCTCGATGGCACTCATCCCTAAGACGAACTTCCTGATGACTCTCATCCCGGATGCAGACTTCTCGATGGCCTCATCCCTTAGACGGACTTCCTGATGACACTCATCCCGGAGTCAGCCTTCCCGATGGCACTCATCCCTAAGACGGACTTCCTGATGACTCTCATCCCGGAGGTAGACTTGTCGATGGCACTCATCCCTAAGACGGACTTCCTGATGACACTCATCCAGGAGGCAGACTTATCGATGGCATCATCTCTTAGACGGAATTCCTGATGACTCTCATCCCGGAGGCAGACTTCTCGACTGCCTCATCCCTTAGACGGACTTCCTGATGACTCTCATCCCGGAGGCAGACTTCTCGATGGCCTCATCCCTAAGACAGACTTCCTGATGACTCTCATCCCGGAGTCGGCCTTCTCGATGGCCTCATCCCTAAGACGGATTTCCTGATGACTCTCATCCCGGAGACAGCCTTTTCGATGGCACTCATCCCTAAGACGGACTTCCTGAAGACTCTCATCCCGGAGGCAGACTTTTTGATGGCCTCATCCCTTAGACGGACTTCCTGATGACTCTCATCCCGGATTCAGCCTTCTCGATGGCACTCATCCTTAAGACGGACTTTCTGATGACTCTCATCCCGGAGGCAGACTTCTCGATGGCACTCATTCCTAAGACGGACTTCCTGATGACTTTCATCCCGGAGGCAGAATTCTCGATGGCCTCATCCCTTTGACGGACTTCCTGATGACTCTCATCCCGGAGTCAGCCTTCTCGATGGCACTCATCCCTAAGACGGACTTCCTGATGACTCTCATCCCGGAGGCAGACCTCGATGGCACTCATCCCTAAGACGGACTTCCTGATGACTCTCATTACGGAGGCAAACTTCTCGATTGCCTAATCCCTTAGGCAGACTTTCTGATGACTCTCATCCCGGAGGCAGACTTCTCGATGGCCTCATCACTTAGACGGTTTTCCTGATGACTCATATACCGGAGGCAGACTTCTCTATTACCTCATCCCTTAGGCGGACATTAGCTTATCACATACGCTATGTTTTTTCTTTAAAATAACATGCATTTATACGGACTGTGTAGCTTTAACTAAGTTATAATGACTCTAGTTTATTGAAATCGGTCAGGTATTTTAAAAGTTATTCCGAGATAAAAATTGAAAGGTCAGCATACTGAGTGGTTGACATATATTTTTCTGCATATACTTTGATTAGAAAGGAAACCATAAAAAGAGCATTTGTTGTTTGGTTGTGAATAACATATTCATTTAATCTCAAAGTGATAAAACTTATATTTTCACTCATGCTTACACTTCATGTTTGCTCACTTCTCGATGAACTAAAATCTCTTATTGACTCCAAAACAACAAATATCCTCTACGTATTATATTTTAACATGTTTTACTTTTTATTTCAGCTACAGGCCTTGTCAAACGGCACCAATGGCACTGACAACGCAACGCTGGCCTCGTGCAACTCCACGCTCCTAGAGGACATCGAGACCTACGTCACGCCACTTTGGAAAAGTAACTTCCTGTTGGCTCTCATCTACTGCTGCATTCTGGCAGTAGCTCTGCTGGTTGGGACCTGTGGTAACATTCTCATACTTGCGATAAGTGCGACCACGAAGACGATGAATAGAGTGGGCAAACACTTCGTGATCAACCTCGCGCTGGCGGACCTATGCGTAGCAGGAGTGGCAGATCCAATGTGCATTTTAGGTTAGTTTTGTATACCAGATGAAAATGAAATTATAAAATTTAGTCAAAAGTTACAGTGTTATCCAGAACTTCTGTTATTAAAACAAAGAATTAATAAATTATTTTTATTTAAGAAGAATGCATATACAGAACAAAAAGAAAAACTCTTCACCATCCATTTTCGCTTTTTTTCCGCATTCTCTTGTAGATGAGGGCTGGCGTGGCGCAGTCGGTAGCACGGCGGATTTGTAACTGGAGGCCTCGGGTTCAGTCCTCCGTGGTGCCACTGAGTTTCGTCGGTGTGTTCTTGGGCAAGACACTTTCCCTTCGGTCTATCCTCCGAGCACGTTAAAGAACCATAGGAATCTATTCGATAATAAGAGTAGGGCACGGTTCCCGGATTCCTATGTATCCTTCCCCTCTCTCTGGGGAGGCTCTACATAACCTATAATGTGTTGATGAGCCGTTAAACAACATTCAATTCAATTATCTTGTAGAAGATTTCCGCTTGCAAAAACTACTTATTCGTTATTGTTTCTCATTTGCAGGCGCAGTCAAAGGCGAGAAATGGTTTCAAGGAAAATGGATTCTATGTGAGCTGGTCGCATGTATGTGTCTCACAGCATGCCTTTGTGCGTTCCTCAGCCTCACCATGTTGACTCTGAACCGTTATGTGTTCGTCTGCCGAAACAAAATCTACCACGCAATTTACAAAAAGCCAGTGTGTGTCTTTTTGTGTGTCACGTGCTGGGTCTTTGCATTCCTATTTGAGTTCCCCAATATTATTGGCTGGGGCAACCACTACTTTGACGACAAGAGCCACCAATGTATTTGGAACCGCACTGCAAGCTTATCGTACACCCTCATTGTGACGATCGTCTTGGTCGGTGGACCGCTTGGACTTATGAGCTTTTGCTTCATTTTGATTTTCAGGAAAATCTGGTTGACGAAGAAGGATGTCTTCTCTCTCAACTTGGATGATCCAATGAGGTATTATAAATGTTATAAACTTCTTTTAACGATATAACTCCGATATATTTGTATTTAAGAATAAACAAAAATGGTTCTAATCGTGTGGAGCGAGGCTGTTAATAACATGTTGGGCATTTAATTTGGATTCAAATATGGTCAATATGCATACTTTACCGTTGATCTAAGAAATATAAAAAGATCGGACAGGGAAAGTAGCATTCAAGGAGAACAGTCAACCACAAAACACAGAAACAAACATGCAAACAGACAAACAAGAAGGCAAAAGTAATAATAAAAGCAAACGACATTACAAACACAAAAGGCTTGACAATAGGGCTACCGCCTTGGAACGGTCAGTGACAAAGTAGGCCACTGGGGATTTAAACGGGTTCTAGGGTGCACCAAACATCACATTTACCCTACTGTCATTCCATTAAAACAGGACAGTGTAAATAAAGAAATCCCCGCCATGATCTAATCTCTAACCAACAAGGCAGCATCAATAGGCAATATAAGTAAAACACAAACATGCTCGTGTAAATATAATACAAAAAAAACAATAGCCTAGAAAGCCACAATGAAGGTACTCAATGACTTGGCAGAAGCCAGAGCAGCAAGAGAATAAATCATTAAAGGCACGACAAGAAAGATCATAGACAAACATCAAACGCCACCGTCCCAATTGGCTTTAGGTAGGCGTCATCATAGGGTCCACAGCCTGTCCGGTCATCGTACAATTAAAGAGGAAAGCATAGTGGCGAACTGTAAAAGGGTCCACCGCCAAGCATGCAGTACGCTGCAAAATGATAGGGTCATAGCCTCTTTCGATAAACTTTGATTAACAAGTTTAACAAATATAGTATGAAAGTGATCATGACCAAGAACCTTACGAAGTTTGTAAATCACATCACCATAAAAGTCAAGTTGTGATAGTCCTTGTCGCAGAAGAGTCCTTAAATTACTTTTATATTTGGAAAGATGATTAGGGTTGCGATAATAAAACTTTGCAAAGGTTTTACGAAGTTTATGGTAACGGTAACCCTGATTGATTAGCTTTTTAGTTATACAAAGATTACGAATATTAAAGACCTCAACTCGAGTACAAGCTCTTGAAAAACGAGTAAGTTGAGACACATACAACCCCATAAGAAGTTGCTCGGGGAACATCCCCATCCAAGTGGGGGTAATTAACAATGTCAAAATTAAAACCATCTCTCTTGTCATAGAGTTTGCTAATTATTTCACCATTTTCAGTCGAGAGATCTAAATCAAGAAAAGAAGCGTTATAATCAGATATATTAGCTTTATTTAGCTGAAGTTCTTTAGGATAAATATGATCAACCATAGTTGGAAAGAAAGGGTTGTCAATGTTCAGTATGTCATCCAGATACCGAGAGGTGTCATTAAAAGCTTCAATAACATCTGCCTGGGTATCTGGTGAAAGACTCAACATGAAATCTCTTTCATAGCAAAATAAAAACAAATCTGCGACAAGTAGTGCACAGTTCGTACCCATAGGGATACCAACAATTTGTCTATAAACGGTGGTACCATACCTGACGAAAATATTATCTAATAGGAAGATGAGTGCTTCACAAACTTCATAGCAAGTCCACATAGTATAATTGTCTAAACTGCCGATGGTAAAAAAACGCTTTAATATTATTACATGCCATAAATGTTGCATTTTTTTAGCGAATGTTTTTTGAATAAGAAAAATTAGCTTGTCTTTAATAAGTTGATGTGGTAAGGTTGTATATAGTGTAGAGAAATCATAAGTGCTTATTGATGAAACTTGACCTTTATTGAAAATTTTATCAAGAACGTCTCCTGAATTTTTTATAGACCAAAATAAATTAATCCCAGAGTTTTCATAAGTTTTATCACAATATAGTTTAACGTGATCTTTAACGGCAGTAAGACAAGAAGTTAAAAGTTTAGAGATGTTTGTTGTGGTGCAGGCACTAGAATTAGAAATAAAGCGAGCCTTAAACGGATTTTTATGTAATTTAGGAATCCAGTACATGGTAGGCAGTTTATTTTGCTTATCGTTTACACCAGCCTTGAAAGTAGTGCACCGAGTGATATGTGCAGAAACACCATCATCCTCAGTAGAATTAACTGGAGTATACGAATTGGTGCTGCCGAGTTCCAGAGTTAAAACATTGACGTAATGTAGCCTTCAAACAATAATTACATTATTAGCTGCTTTATATGCAGGAACTAAAACAAATAAATTTATTATGAAATTCCTGAATTCCCGATTTGAAATTACGAAAGGAAAACCTAGGTCTCGGAGGAATTAAAGAGGGGTTAGCATTATAAAAGTTAATACGTGTATCTATAATTTTAAGAATTGACTTTTTCCAAGTAGAAAGCGAGTTTGGGTCCGCATGTTTTCTACGACACCGTTTTATACTAAAATCTTCAATGTTGTTGGCGATCTGGGCACGACAATAATTAAAATCAAAAGTTGAAGGTAATCCATATTTAGAATCTTTCGAAAACAAATGCTGAATACGTTTATCAATAATATCAAAATTATCAGTGATGACATGACCTGCTTGAGCATAGCAAAATTTTGATGTGTTGCATTCACATCGACTTTAATTTCCTTTTCTTATAAACCTTATTACATTTCAATCGTTTAATTTGATATGGGCAATATATAATTGACATATTTCAGAATGAAGAAGGTCTGGATTGAGTCATTTCGAACATCGAGGACCCTTGCTATCGTGTTCATTGCCTTCATTATATGCTGGACGCCGTACGCTGTGGTTACGGCGGTGGATGTGCATAATGAATACCCAACCAGCGTCCATCTGTTCGTGACCCTACTGGCACACACCCATTCCAGCCTCAACTTCACTGTGTACATGTGCTCCAATAAGTGAGTAGATGCCATTTTTGTTACTCAAGAAACTAACCCCCCAAATAGCGGCAAAATTACACTTCACATCCATTTATCAAAACTCTATCAAGGTTTTCAGGTGATATAATAAGGAATATTTGCCGATTAAAAGTATAGGATTTTTCACGGGTTCCTTAAATACTCGTGACTGAATATGCGTAAAATGAATTATGAATTGGTAACTCGTAATTCAACGCTTCAGTTTTGGGGGTTTGGCCTGGCTGTTTAAAGTCACTTGTATTGTGTCTATAGTGTTTGAATTCTCAAACTATGGGTTGAATTCTCAAACTATGTAAGTCAGGAGGTTTAGAAACGGTACACATAACCGCAACACACGAAAACGTCCCTTCGGACGTTCAGACGACAACGTCATAAAATAACAATTTATGACGTCGGCCGGTAATCAGTTACTTACTAATCAAATTTCTCATCACTTCCGTGTTTTACCTAGTTATTATATCATAGGGAATATGTTTTCTTAATATAAATAGTTGATGCTATAGAAAATGGTAACTGTTTATATTTGTTGGTATTATTTAATCAACGACGTCGTCCAAGACGCTGACGTCAACGTCAAAATTAATGGCGAGTACAATCTTTAATTTTCAAATTGAGATAAAATCATTTTTAATTAAGATATCAACACGAAATAAAGAGAATTTTAAAGAGAAAATCACCAAGATTCATAATCAACAAAAAACATAAAATGTCACACTTTTGTCTGAAGGGTCATTTTCGCGTGTTTCGGCTCATATGTACCATTTGGCTGTTGTTGGCGAGATAGCGTCTTTAATTATTACGTTAAGACCACATCACCTCTTAAAAAGTAAACTAGTGTACTGGAATGTGGCATATAACAATCATTAATTTTTCACTACAATTAGGCATAACAGTTAAACAGAAAACGTAGCTTTCACACAGGACAACCAGAACACTCATTAAAAAAAACAGCAAGTACACTGTTACATGTAATAGGAAGCAAGGCATGTTTCACAAACACACACACACACACACACACACACACACACACACACACAAACACACACACACAAACACACACACACACACACACACACACAAACACACACACACACGCACACACACGGGTTGACTAAAGAGCCACCTCCTTGGAACGGTCAGTGGCAAACAAGAAAACTCAATTTGCATACTCAGCCTCATTACGAATGTAACATATATACAGGTATACGGGGAAATTTAGCCAAAATGCTTACATGGATAACGCTCTACCAACTGAGCTATCGAGGACACACGGCTGGCTATCGAAATTTCACCATATACCTGTACCCGGTTACACGAATATTACATTTCTGAAAACATTTTCGCCCTAAATATGTTCAAACACTCTTACTTCATGTTTGAGAAGAAGTTAACAGTTTGACATACAAGAGAAATTCCTGAAAACCAGCAATTAACAAGGTGACTGTTATCTTGTGTTTTCTCATGTTGTCAACTCTTGTTAAACGTTTAACGTTCATGCATTTTGCAATCTTTGTTTTTCTCTTTTTTGTCGTTTAGGAACTCAATCTCTGTAAGTAAAGAAACGTGTCATACAAATGTATCACTACTTTATTAATCTTTAATCAACTACATATAAATAATGGACTGTTCCATACCATTTATGTGACAAAGCGGTCTTTTAGGGGGAAATGACTGATCAGCAGCCGGACATTGTAAATCTTGATCAGCCTTGCGTTTCTAAGGCTATTATGGTCGTGCTTATCGGATTAAGGGTTAATGCAACCATTTTGTACAATTTAAAATTTGTTTTGCTAAATGTATCATTACACCGTTTTAACAATTTCGAAAAATTGATGCACATTGTCATTTTTGACTCAATATATATTACAGGAAAACAGTAAATTTAGCCCGCAAATGTGTAGCATATTATATACACGTTCGTGATAATACTCTATTTTCTCTAACATAATTACAGAGACCGTGACTAAACGTTTTATTTATATACGTGTTGTATCCATCATTTCCTATCAGTACCTAACCATATTTAATGTTAATTACAGAAATAAATAAACACTAACCACATGTGGGAAAAGCGAAATCACATTGTGAAATTAAGTTAAAGGTTTTATTCACTCGATTTAAATCCCAGGATTCCAGGATAGTCCCAGGACAGTCATGGTAATGCCAAGCTACAATCAGGGAAACATCATAGTAATTTAATAAAGCGTCTAATACTTCGCCAAATCCTACAAATATTTTATAATTTGTTTTTTTTTATTTAAAAACAACAGATAAAATTTTACGAAGAAATCACTTAAAATCCCTTTAATTGTCGTTGTTTTGATAAGTTTTCAAATACTAGTGGCAAGGAACCAAGAAAAAGGGTTCATATAATAGTTATCTTCTTACAAGTATCGCTGAAATCTGGCTTTTTATTGTTGTTGTTTTTAAAACAAAAAATCAACAGATATATTGCTGAAGTATATGTCTGTCATTAAATCGTGTGATATATATGTACTTTTACTGTAATTCAAATGTTCATAGTTATACATTAATTGTGGATATAGGAAAGTTCAAATTAAATCTTGCATTTTTTTTCCATTGTAGACACGTATTAAATGGTTTGTCTAACAATCTGTATATGTTTCTTAAGGAAAACGTAAGGATAATGTTAGTGAAACGATCAAAATTTAACAAACATCACTAAAACTAAAATGTGGAAACTAAACACACTGGGTGCTATGAAGTACATTACAGGTTATAGACGGAATCAATGTAAACTAAACACCATACATCTTCGTCGATGAGCATATACATGCAACAATGTGAAAAGTAACAGTTCCGCTAAAAGAAACATCCTCAACCTCCGGTAAGGTAAACATTACCAGGATTTAAATTAAATTAAATTTAAATTTGGGTATATTTGTCTTTAACGTGATATTATCATATATATCGTTCATTTTAATTGACTCGCCTACTTCTTCGTTATATGTATAATCTCTTCCTAGAGTTGTTTGTCGTTCCTTGCATCTACAAACAATCTATGTCAACGTATCAGTAAATTACACGAATCATGAAAGTGACAATTACTTGTTGGAGCATTATCTGCCGGTACAACTTTAAATGAAAACGTTAACAAAAAACAAAAACAAAATATGTAAGCGATACATCAGTGAATAAACAGTTTACTTTGCTCAGGGTTGTAGTGCAGTAGAATAAGTTATTTACTTAGGGATATCACACCGCCGTCAAAACATTCAACATGGACATCACCATTACGTTTCCCAATGGGTTACAGTATAGCACTTTCCAAAATCTTATAGCTCTAAACAGCATACCTTAAATTAAAGTACTAAATTTAATACATCAAAACTGTCCAAAATAAGAAGTGTTTCGTTTGATTATTTTACCACTGAGTCAGCAGCCCGCTCCACACCCCACCCCACCTCACACCCGACCTACTCTGCCCCTATCAGTATTGGTGTCAGGTCACGGTGATCATGGATCTGTTTGATATTGTGGCATGTGGTCGCAGACTACTTTTCGAGACGTTGACAGAGGTCAAATTGAGTCTTCTACTATTGAATTTAGGGATATAGTCTACAAATTATTATCTACGCATGCGTGTATAACTGGTTCTACTAGTCTAGATCATCTGTGACGCAAAAGAAGTATGCACCTATCAATTATTGCCGTCACCTCCACTTCGTGGCGAAAGGGCAGCAACGGGCTCACCCAAGGAAATTACATTTATTGTTCTATCCCCACGTACATAGAAGAAACATTTTCAATGTTGGTATTATACCAGTTCTGTCTGAAGTCCCTACCCGGTTTCAACGTAGTTGGTATAATTGGGCTTTTCCACACAATAACCATACCCAACTAACGGAGGAAAACATGTTGAAGAGGATGGTTGGGGAGGGGGATCCATGGGGTTGTTTTTGAGATTTTTTTCCAGGAGGGGTGGGGCTATTTTTCGAGATTTTTTCAAAACACATTTCCTAACGCCGAACTAGTCAATCTGTCTAGGTTTGACCTAGTTGTGTTCAACAGTCCGTGTTTTTATATTATTAAAATCGATCCAATCTTGTTTTGGACTGAAAAAGGTATGGCAGTTTTTGGTCTATTTATAAAACTGGAAATCTTCTAATGACGTAAAACGTGTGTTGACACTGGCCAATCTCTGTGGGGTTAAATAATAAATAATGGTGGCGTTCTACAGTCGTTTATATGTAGCCGTCTATACCCGTTGACGGGAATTTGTTGATTTAAATATCTAGTTTATATTACTATTATATCATCCCTTATTGGCAAATAGTTTTATCTTTATATATATAAATTAATTTTTAATTACTACTTCATTTCTTCATTTTTCATCAGTTTCTGCTCACAATATGACCTAATTATATGTCGACGTGCCGTAAAACACCATTTATTCATTCAGTCTACTGCGACGCTTGATTGTTTTCAAAACAAACGTCTAAAACAGTCCTCCCGAACAAAGTTTAATTTTTGCCGATACACTGGTATCGTTTCTGATTGGCTGAGACAGAAACACCTGCTATCCAAGATATACAGAAAGACAATACATTTATTAATTTAACAAAGATTGTTTAAACACCCGTGACTTGATCGGTTATTACGTTAAACTTTGTTTCCAGTTCCAACCCAGATATAATGCTATTTTCTCTCGGCAGCTTTTCTACGCTTGCGTAAAATCTTGCTTGTTGATTGATGTTAAACTTTATTAAAGGGGCAAACGGCAATCTTGATTTTTTAAAAGCGCATGATAAATGTGTTTTGATTGTTGACAATACATATAAAACATTTCTAACATCTACACACTGTTCGTTTATTTTTTTTCATATTCATTCACCTTACTGTTTTTTTATATAACTGTTCTGACCGGCTTGTGCTACTTTGTATCACTGCTTTCTTGTATTTGTTGTTTGTATATCAAATACAACACGCTCGGGGATTAAGAAAATATCACTGCTCTATCAGACTGGACTTTCCCAATGTAATACACATACACTAAACCAAATTGCTAAGTACCTTCCTAAGAACATGTCAATAATATTCTCATTGTTTTGTGTATTTTGAGTTTTATTAGAGATACGGTTAAACTGCAAAATAACGAGTGTAAAACATCTGCTCTGATTGCATGAACATATTTTAAAACTTTTAAGTCAATGTGTTTTCTTAGAAATAAGTTATAACACTTATATAACTGGGTATATAGGATTTTATTAAGTACTTCGAATTATTGAAGCTTTCGATATTCCTAATTCTAAAATATGCCAATTAAAATTATTTTGACATCAAGTTTTACTAGCATTACCACTACAAATGCGTTTGCAAAAGAAATTTTCGAAATATTTAGTATTAACGCTGAATTACAGTTACTTGAATTTCAAACAATATTCAATTTAAAGGGAGGTAATTTAAGATTATCCATATTTCATTTTTTTATAGACGTAGAATCTGCAATAAATCTGTCAATTTTTTATGTTTTTTTCTATTATTTCATACCAGTTTTAAGAATTGTATATCTTTAAGCGATCTTTGACACATGTTATGTGTTTTATCAGCACATTTCATGTTTTCATATAAAGGGAGGGTAACTCTCAAAAGATGTAACAATTTAAACAAAAAAAAGACTGTTTTACAAACTATGGGTCAACACAAAAACTTATCCCATATCTATTCTAAAATATATTTAAAATAAGAAAATTAGTTAAGATACAAAAGTGAGTGATTAGGAATTTTGTTCAGTGTACTGTACGACGGGGATATTATCCTAATTGTGATACTTGGCTTCTTACTGTCCTTGTTCTGTTTGAATAACGAACATGCGCTGTGTAACAGTCTTATGATCTACATTACCAAGGCCTGCGTAAAAACGGAAATTGTTCCTCACGTTGGGGGCGATTTTGACGAGATTTTGAGAGATACTATGAGACTTACATAGTTGCTTACTTTTAATATGCGGAAAGCAGCAAATGACGTCTGGTGCATCAACAAGTGATATTGTCACCTTTATTAACAAAATGACGTCACGCAAAAACATCGACTTGGTACAAACTGTGCACCTCTTGGCGCAGATTTGTTCTTGTATTGCTATGAAAGAGATTTCATGTTCAGTCTTTCACCAGCTACTCAGGCAGATGCAATTGGCGCTTTTAATGAGACCGCTCGGTATCTGGATGACATATTGAGCATTGGCAATCCTGTCTTTTCTACTATGGTTAACACTATCTAGTATTCTAAAAAACATTCAACTCAACTGAGATAACATTTCTGATACTGTCGCTCCTTTTATTGATTTACATCACCCTATTGAAAATGGTGAAATAAGAAGTTAAATCTATGACAAGAGAGATGATTTGATATTGTTAATTATCCCCACTTAGATGGAGATGTTCCCGAACAAGGTTTATGGGGTTATTCGTTTTTGAAGAGCTAGTACACGTGTTGAGGACTTTAATATTCGTAATATGTGTATAACTAAGAAGCTACTCCAACAGGGATACCGTTACCATAAACTTAGAAAAATCTTTGCAAAATGTTAATATCGTAACCCTGACTATCACAACATGGCGTATATGGTGTAGCGATTTACAAACTTCGTAAGATCCTTGGTCATAACCAATTTCATACAATCTGTATTAAAACTTGTTAAAAACGTTTATCAAAAGAGGTTATGACCCTATTATTTTGCAACGCACTGCATGTTTAGTGGTTGACCATTTACAGTCTACCTAAATCCTCAAAAGACGGTATGGTCGGATGTTTGTCTTAAATCTTGCATTGTCTTTACCCTTAACGGTTTGTTCTCTTGTTGATCTGGCTTTTGCCAAGCCATCAAGTGCTTGCTTTGCGGCTTTCTAGGCTTTTGGTTTTATATTTATATATATACATGATCTTTGATGTGTTATACTTATTTTGCCTATTATATTGCCTATTAATGCTGCCTTGTTTGTTAGAGAATATTATCTGGCGGGGATATCTTTATGTACACTGTTCCGTTCTACCTATAACCCGGATTAAACCCCAGCGCCTTTTTTGCCGCTGACTCTTCCAATGCGATAGCCCTATTGTAAAGCCTTTTATATTTGTGATGTCATATCTTGCCTTTTATTCATCTTTGTAATTATTGTTTGTTTCTAAGCGTGTTTTTGGTTGACTGTGGTCCTTGAATGCTGCATTTCCTGTTCGTCTTGTACTTATAGTTAGTTATCGGTGGTACATTTTCAATTTCTTTTGTTATCTTTCTTAATTTTTGATTCGGTGGTTCCACTACTCCGGCCGATAAAAGGCTCTGGGTATTGTTTAACCACTCATAGGATATGTTGTCTGCTCTTTATACGCAGGCTTTATAACCGCTGCTCCCAACTAAATTCCATTATGTTTATTTCGCTCTTCGGGGCATTTCATTTTATTAGATACTGGGACCATACGCCGTGGGGAAGACGTCAACTCCATGTCCACCGCCATATGCATGCCATCTTCGGGATGGTTAAAATGTTGTGCTGTTGATTTTATGAATATTGAGTTCCACTCAACCCGGGACTAGAGAGCGTGAGCGGTAGCTAGCATATTTCACTACCGCTCATGAACAGTCTCAATAAAACCGAGACTGCAATATTTCGTATGTGTCGTGCTCGGCCGTTTCCAAAGGTCCATTATCATACTCTTTTTGTATCTGCTTTTATATTCGTGAAAAAACGCGCCGCGCGAATAAAATCGGCTAATCGCTAATGGGCGCTTTATTTTACCTAATATGCCCAGACCGATATCTGCAAGCAGGGCATGCGCATACATATGATACAATCTTGGCAGGTCGAGACTAATGCAATTTAAAGAATTTTGAGTTTACTCATACATATCATTAGCTTCAATACAATTTATAAAAACCAAAGGAGAAGATTTTTTTCCAGGGAATCTTTTAAGTGAATTAATATATTTAAGATTCCACCACCTGCGAGTTTGAATTTCAGTTTTCCTATAAGAACACGAAGAGGAAAAATGATCATTGAATGGTCGAAAGTACTAGAAGGTTGCTTTTTGTCACTTTAGCATTTATTCTTCCTTTATTATTGAACTCTGATGAATATCAGTGTGTGTACATCAGCTGCTATCTTTTAACTTTATGCATTGGTTTAGCGTTTTCCAAATGACTCATCAACCATTGCTCGGCAAAGCGGAATCTGTTTCATGCCAGTTAACTTGCCCATTTCTTAATTGCAGAGCGTTTCGACAAGCCGTGTTTAGTCTGTTCCGATGCTGCGTCGCACCGCTGAAGTACCGAAGCTCGAGTGGTTCAGGGAAGACAACAGAGAACACCGCACCACCGACGACAGTACGTTCAATAACAAGCGGTACTACCTGAGCCCACATGCCCCCAAAGGAAATCGTTATGATCTGAAAGACGCAATTGATAACAAGACTGATACGACAGTTAATGAGAAGCAACTACCAAATGGTGATAACACATGCGACACGTGCAAGTACTGATGAGCACGTGCATTCCGTATCTGTGTTATTTAGGTAAAATAAAACGACTAAAACAAAGTTAAAAATAAATCTCAGAGCTGTAGATTTGTTTAAACTGCAATGAGTATTTACTCATCAGATTCAAAATGAATGAGTGACAAGGAACACGTTCAAACTAAAACACATTTTTAAATAGTTCATGCTACCAAAATGGATGTGAATCCATTAAATACATTTTAAATAGATGTTAAGTAAAACGAAACACTTTACGGTCATTGTTTTAAATGTTTATAGTATGTGTAGTAACTTGATGAGTAATGATACAATTTAAAAAAACTTAGGGTACTTGTAAAAAAGAGTACGAGTACAATACGCAAATACTCATCTTATCTACAGCTTTGAACTTTATTTAACTTAATTTGTTTTAAAACATAACAGAGAACAGATTTAATTATTTATGTTGACTTAAACTTGCAGATAAAGGCAAGTACTTTTCTGCCTGATAAAGGGATGACCTAATAAAACAGATATAGCAATGTGGAATCCCTCGGCGTTTATTGTACGAAACGTTACCTGAGATCATCAAACGTCTTGAAGAAATAACATGGTGGTGTCAACTCCACACGTAGCATCTTATTCAATAGATAAAACTGGTAAACCATTCAGAAATGTGAATACTCTTAATGATACAAATAATTATATGGCAGTGCCTTTTAATATCAAGTTTATTAGGCTTGACATGAAAACGCAGAGCCTCAGCATTCTTCGTTTTCCTAACCTCTAGCCTAATAAACGTAACGGTAAAAGGGACTGACATACTATTCTCATCTATAGTCACAATATTGACACAAACAAAAGCAATATCATCAAAACAATTTTTATCTGCGTTTGAATTCTTGCCCATATAGTAGTTGTTCACATTTGTATGTGTATGTGCACTACTTGACATAGCGTCGACCGATGCTATCATGTTTTGAGATTTTCATGTGTACCTAGGAGTACGTTTGACATTGCGTCTTACGCCTATACTATGTTTTGAGGTTTTCATGTGTACCAGTGAGTACGTTTGACATTGAGTCTTACGCCTATACTATGTTTTGAGGTTTTCATGTGTACCAATGAGTACGTTTGACATTGAGTCTTACGCCTATACTATGTTTTGAGGTTTCATGTGTACCAATGAGTACGTTTGACATTGAGTCTTACGCCTATACTATGTTTTGAGGTTTTCATGTGTACCTAGGAGAACGTTTACCATTGAGTCTTACGCCCATACCATGTTTTGCGAATGGTTCGTATACCTAGGAGTTATGTAGATGTACACTGCATTTAGGTTTTAATACTTGTATAATATAAACTTTAGAAGTACATTTGACATTGAGTCGAACCCTTCTACTATGTTTTGAGGTTTTTATGTGTATCTATGCTTACGTTTGTCAGTGAGACGTACCCTTCTGCTATGTTTTGAGGTTTGTATATCTATGCTTACGTTTGACAGTGAGTCGTACCCTTCTACTATGTTTTGAGGTTTGTATGTGTTCCTATGCTTACGCTTGACAGTGAGTCGTACACTTCTACTATGTTTTAAGGTTTGTATGTGTATCTATGTTTACGTTTGACAGTGAGTCGTACACTTCTGCTATGTTTTAAGGTTTGTATGTGTATCTATGTTTACGTTTGATAGTCAGTCGTACACTTCTGCTATATGTAGAGGGCTGTATGTGTACCTAGACGTACGTTTGGCATTGAGTCGTTCTCCATTTCTATGTTTTGAGATTTGTATGTGTACCTAGGCGTACGTTTGACATTGAGTCGTACCCTTCTACTATGTTTTGAGGTTTGTATGTGTATCTATGCTTACGTTTAACATTGAGTCGTACCCTTCTACTATTTTATGAGATTTGTATGTGTACATAGGCGTACATTTGACATTGAGTCGTACCCTTCTACTATGTTTTGAGGTTTGTATGTGTATACGAGGGTCATTCAAAAAGTTCTGTCACTAACGCGTTTTAACAATTATGTGCTCGTTGTGAGTGTTGATGTTTGATACCAAATGAACGAGAGTTTCAATACCATTCCATTGATGGTAACATGAATGCTGTATCTTTTGTGTGACGAAAGTTATGGAACATTTGATACACATCACTTATACACACTGAGGCATTTTCGTTCTGAGTTTTTTTCAGGTTTGTTAACTGTTACTTTTTTAAATGCCTGTTTTTCTTTAAGTACTTGTCGAAGGCCTTTGAAATTTCTCGTACATTACCAGTTATATCTGTGCATTACAAGATTCAGAATTTAAGCATGGTAGATGAGAGGCATTGTCTTAGAAATTAACATTTTAAGCTAACGTGTAAAATTAATTTAATGATAAATGGACATTAAATGGAAGGGCAATCTTCTGAAATAGCGTTTTTGGATGATCAATATTTTCTCTAAACATTGTACAAAATTCTACAATAATGTGTTGAATATGAAATTTAAACACTGAAGGACTATGATTTGTAAACAAATATGAAAACATATTAATACTATGAGAATAATTACGACATTTAAAAGATATTATAACATTTCCGTAAACAAAATTAAGAAAATCAGTGTTATTTCTGCTAAAATTAAGGGATATGCATTCAATCATATCTGGTTTGCAGCAAGACCTTTCCGAATTCTCGACAATCATTTTCAGGGATTATGGGTGAATAACAACAGATGGCGTACAAGAAAATTTAAAAGCATACACTTATTCAAATACTTTTTACAACGTTTTGTAACAAGGACTTTTCAGAGATGCCAGTATCCAAAAGGTGTGGTAGGGGGAGGTAATTCAGGGGTATAAATAACCTGAAATTTTTCATTTTTGTTGTGGAATTTAAGACAGCGAACCCAGTAGTACTATAAATACATTACTTTATCTCAGTGTAATATCCAGTTCAAAGGATATATGCCTAGTGACAGAACTTTTTGAAGCACCCTCGTATATGCTTACGTTTGATATTGAGTCGTACCCTTCTACTATGTTTTGAGGTTTGTATATGTATCTATGCTTGCGTTTGATATTGAGTATTACGCCTCTATGTGCTGATGTGTGTATGTGTATTTAGGCGTACGTTTGATATTGAGTCTTACACATTTACTATGTTTTGAGGTGGACTTTATTGTTAGAGAATTCCTTTTGATGGGATGTAGTTTTGTTTACACTGTCTTGTCTATTTGGGCGCTGAAGACAGGATATTAGCGAGGATTGTGCGCATATGAAATCGATTCAAGCTAACCAGTAGGCCTTATTGCCTACTGACCGTTCCAAGTCGGTAACCCTGTCTTCACCACCCTTTCTGTTGTTTTTGTCTCTTTCATTGTATTATCAAGTCCTTGTTTGCAGTACAGTGCGGACCTACGATGCCATTGCGTTCGGACGATGTGGTTTCTATAGGACCCTATATCTCATTTTCGTATGTGTACAAAGGCGTACGTTTGATATTGAGTCTTACACATTTACTATGTTTTGAGGTTTGTATGTGTACATAGGCGTACGTTTGATATTGAGTCTTACACATTTACTATGTTTTGAGGTTTGTATGTGTATTTAGGCTTACGTTTGATATTGAGTCTTACACATTTACTATGTTTTGAGGTTTGTATGTGTACATAGGCTTGCGTTTGATATTGAGTCTTACACATTTACTTTGTTTTGAGGTTTGTATGTGTACATAGGCTTACGTTTGATATTGAGTCTTACACATTTACTATGTTTTGAGGTTTGTATGTGTACATAGGCGTACGTTTGATATTGAGTCTTACACCTTTACTATGTTTTGAGGTTTGTATGTGTATTTAGGCGTACGTTTGATATTGAGTCTTGCAGCTTTACTATGTTTTGAGGTTTGTATGTGTACCTAGGCGTACGTTTGACATTGAGTCGTACCCTTCTACTATGTTTTGAGGTTTGTATATGTATCTATGCTTACCTTTGAAATTGAGTCTTAGGCCTCTACTATGTGCTGATGTGTGTATGGGTATTTATGCGTACGTTTGATATTGCGTCTTACACATTTACTATATTTTGAGGTGGACTTCATTGTTAGAGAATTCCTTTTGATGGGATGTAGTTTTGTTTACACTGTCTTGTCTATTTGGGCGCTGAAGACAAGATAATAGCGAGGATTGTGCGCATATAAAATAGATAAAATCTAACCAGTAGGCTTTATTGCCTACTGACCGTTCCAAGTCGGTAACCATGTCTTCACCTCCCTTTCTGTTTTCTTTTTTATCTCTTTCATTGTATTATCAAGTCCTTGTTTGCAGTACAGTGCGGACCTACGATGCCATTGCGTTCGGACGCTGTGGTTTCTATAGGACCCTATATCTCATTTGTGTATGTGTACAAAGGCGTACGTTTGATATTGAGTCTTACACATTTACTATGTTGTGAGGTTTGTATGTGTTCACAGGCGTACGTTTGATATTGAATCTTACACATTTACTATGTTTTGAGGTTTGTATGTGTATTTAGGCGTACCTTTAATATTGAGTCTTACACATTTACTATGTTTTGAGGTTTGTATGTGTACATAGGCGTACGTTTTATTTTGAGTCTTACACATTTAGAATGTTTTGAGGTTTGTATGTATACTTAGGCGTACGTTTGATATTGAGTCTTACACCTTTACTTGTATGTGTACATAGGCGTACGTTTGATATTGAATCTTACACATTTACTATGTTTTGAGGTTTGTATGTGTATTTAGGCGTACGTTTAATATTGAGTCTTACACATTTACTATGTTTTGAGGTTTGTATGTGTACATAGGCGTACGTTTTATTTTGAGTCTTACACATTTAGAATGTTGTGAGGTTTGTATGTGTACATAGGCGTACGTTTGATATTGAGTCTTACACATTTACTATGTTTTGAGGTTTGTATGTGTATTTAGGTGTATGTTTGACATTGAGTCATACGCCTCAACTATATGTTGAGGTTTGTATGTTTACTTAGGCGTACATTTGACATTGAGTGTTACACGATGTTTTGGAGTTTGTATGTGTACATAGGGGTACGTTTGACATTGAATCTTACATCCTTACTATGTGTTGATGTTTGTATGTGTACATAGGCGTACGTTTGACATTGAGTCTTACATCCCTTCTATGTTTTGAGGTTTGTACGTGTACACAGGCGTATGTTTAAGAGTTAGTCGTACACTACTATGTGTTGAGGTTTGTATGTGTACATCAGCATACTTTTGACAGTAAGTCTCGCATCTACTATGTTTGAGGTTTGTATATGTACCTAGGCGTACGTTTGACAGTGAGTCACACATCTGTTATGTTTGAGGTGTGTATGTGTACCTGGGCGTACGTTTGACAATGGGTCGTACGCCTTTACTATGTGTTGATATTTGTATTTGTACCTAGGCGTACGTTTGACATTTAGCCGTACTCCTGCATTCTGTTCTGAAGTTTGTATCTGTACGTAGGAGTACGTTTGACATGTAGCCGTACTCTTATATCTGTTCTGTAGTTTGTATCTGTACCTAGGCGTATTATTGGCATCGAGTCGTACACCGATACTATATTTCAACTACGTTTGAAGGTTTGTATATATACCTTTGGGATAGTATTAGTATTCAGTCGTACGCTTATACTAGATTTTGAGATTTGTATGTGTACCTTTGGAGTACTACTGTTAACGAGCTGGCCACCGAGACTAGGTCTTAAGGCTTGTATTATGTACCTCTGGAGTATTATTGACATTGATCTGACCACCGAGACTAGGTTTTAAGGTTTGTATATGGACCTTTGGAGTACTATTGACATCGTGCTGACCAACGAGACTAGGTATTGTGGTTTGTCTGTGTATTCTTGAGGCACTTCTGACATCGTACGCTTATACTAGGTTTTGAGGTTTGTATAACTTCACCAATGAAAGGCGGCCATATATCCGAGAATCACGAGATACGCTTTAACGATTGAAAGGCAATCAATAACATTGAATCATGAGAAACAATTTAACAAATGAAAGGCAGTGACATGCATGGAGTTAAAAGCTCGTGGAGTGGAGTGGAGGGTAGAGCGTCGCAATCGATGTAAAATAAATATGTTTAGATACAAAATTAAAAGCTAATAAGATTACTATTTTGCCACAGCGTTGTTATACAGCTATCTGTTTTGCCGTTACCAGTGGTATAGTGGTATAGTCGCGTTGCCGTCACTTCGTGACGATAGCGCGACTTTTGCGGAGTATATGGCACCGAGAACAAACTAAACTCAATAGTGAAGCCAGCAGACATTCCATCCGCAGAAGGAACCCCTAGATAACCAAATATAGTAAAACATGCCACAAGTCCTGACAGCAATTGGACTTTTATCAAGTTGATCCCTTAAAAAGAAATTTATTCGTCCTGAAAATAAGAAAATGAAGAACTAGTTCATAACCATATCTAGTTTTATTAATTAATTTACTTTACATTTCCCTTCGAAGTATGTTATTTTGTTATTATTATTATTATTATTATTATTAAAGCTATTGATAATTTTGCATTGCTAAAATGCTGAGATTTTAAGCTATTTACACTAGGTGAGAACATTTGTGTTTCTCGGGTTTTATCCTTAGGTTCTATAGTAAAATAAAAATATTTGGCTGAGTAAGCAGATGGTAATTTTGAATAATCGCTTTTGAAAGAGACATTTATGGAAGCATTTTGCATAAATGTGCATGAAATATGCACGGTTGTAAAATAATCATACTGTCAAGATCGTAATTTGAACAGTAAACTTGGTTGAACAGCTAGGCAAAAGACCGAGTTATCACCTACCAGAATTTAGAGAATTCAAATTCCTGGTCACCAATTGGACAGTTTCTCAGAATTAAGATTTAAAAGTATCATATAAATAATTATTATTATTATTATAATTAATATTAGTATTATTGTTATTATTGGTTTGTGTATGTAAGGTACATGTATCTCAAATATCTATTAAAATGTATTTATCTATTTTTTTCTTTATGTATTAATTCATTAATATATGTTATGTATTTAGCTAATTATATATTTATTTATTCATTCATATATATATATGTATTTATAGAGGCATAATGGTTTTATAATGGTTATTATTATTTTTTATTTTTATTTGTATTTATTTATTCATTTATGTATTTATTTTTGTTATTTTTTAATTTGTAACATTATGTAATATCTCATTGGTAAAGCTGATGCTTTGTCTTTTCTTAGCACTATTGCTATTATTATTTCTATTAACAATATTATTAATGATGTTACTATTGTTTTATTATTATTATTAATGTTATTATTGTACATTTTTTTATATTATTATTATTGTTATGAATAGTAATACTGTGTATTTATTTAATTTGTTTAAAGAAATATAAAAAGATCGGACAGGGAAAGTAGTATTTAAAGAGGACAGTCAACCTCAAAACACAGAAACAAACATGAAAACAGACAAACAAGAAGGCAAAAGTAATAATAAAAGTAAACGACATCACAAACACAACCCATACTCAACACGATCGCATCCATTTGTATTATTATTATTATTATTATACTATTTTATTTTACCATATTTTATCTCGATGTACATGGAGGATGAGCCTGGCATGTTCATTCCTGTTAGGCGCTATATAACCTTTCATGTGTTGGTGCGCCTTAAAACCCCAATTCATTTCAATTACTGTTTTATTTTATTTTTAAAATATTTTCATTTTTTATTATTATTATTACTTTATTTTTTTCAATTTTATTGATTTATTACTTCATATATTTATTATTACTATTATATTATTTGTTATTGCTATTAAAGATGAAATTTGTCCTAAATCAACAAATCCGTTGTTGATATGTTTTTAATTATTAAATATCATTATAAATACGATGTTTACTATGCTATTGATGAAGGTTTAGTGAAAATATGTTTTTAAAGATTAAAACCGAAAAGACGAACAGGCTTCGCTAAAAAATTGAAAAAAATCAAAGGGGGAAAACTCTTACTCGTAAAACCGGAAGTGACGTCATTGGGAACAAAACGAAACCATTTGTACATAGGGAAAGCACGCAAAAACAGTATAGTGTGTGAAAATGTCGGAATTAAGCGACTATGACGCTGAGTCAGATGAAATGCCCATGATAAGACGGTTGCACAATGTGCAACCTTACGATTTTGAGCCAGAATTCGTGTCTGAGGATGAAAATACCTTGGATTCATCAACCGATGAGCAAGTTGAACGCGGTGCAGGTGCAAATGAAGAGCTTGGTCGTGTTGGCATTGTTTTCATCGAAATTCTGACTGTAAGTCACCAGCAACGCTGCAATATCTCGGTACATTTACACTAAGCGCGAAATGCAGTATATTCCGAATGAATGGACATGGTCTAATATATGTACATTAATAAGAGCGTCAGATTATAAGGACTTTATTTTTGCCGAAAAGAAGACATTGAAAAAATATATTTAGAGTCTAGTAAGTATAATTGATAAATAAATAAATAAATGAAACAGCATCTAATTTCTACAGTATTCTAATTTTTATAATATAAGTCCCCGCCGCCTCCAAACACTCTATAGTGGTGTATGAGATTCGGGTTTGCAGTATGACACGCTCTCCGCGTGCCCCCAACTAACAATATACCACACACCGACTAATCAACTATTGCGGTGCCCTATTGAAGTACAGTCTAATCAGAGTACATACGTCGGTATATGATGAAATCACGCACCATTTAGGGAAACGTAGTTTTATGATATGCCTACATTTCCTGTATATTGCAATGCCGCGAGCGGTGCAATACCGTATTGCACAAGACGGATATATGATGCGTGAGAAACTAGTTCATCGCGCACGAAGAGCGAAAAATACTATGATCTAAATAATATAGTCAAATGTATTATGAGCACGACATTATGTATTATGTACATGTAGAGATCGATAAAAAAGACATAACAGATCAAATTTTTGAATATAAAGTATATATATATATGCTTGTAAAGCACTTAGTTTACTTACTGCATGCGGTAAAAGCCGTTATTGTTGTTGTTTTGTCATGCAACATTACTGAAATAATATAATAGCTAGTAACATTATCAATTTTCTGCCTTTTTATAGACATCCATGAAACATTTTGTCATTATTTTCAAATCCAGAGACCGATATATAACTCTATAAATCTATAACACTATTGGAAGAAGAAGGTGTATAATTTAAAACAAAAAACAAAATACTACAAAATATATATTGAAACAACGACACAGTGTTTATTTCACCGAATTCATTTACATGTATATGCTAAACCTTTTTAGCAATCTTTTGAAAAAAAAACGGCTACATTATATTAGCGCCGTTCACGTAAGACGCATGCATCTAATTCAACAGCTAAACAATCACGATGTACAGATCTAAGACTATATACCTTTCTACAATTTATCATCACATACCCGAGGA
Source organism: Cyrtodaria siliqua (assembly GCA_037043455.1). NCBI lineage: Eukaryota > Metazoa > Mollusca > Bivalvia > Adapedonta > Hiatellidae > Cyrtodaria > Cyrtodaria siliqua. The sequence goes on from JAWPHD010007223.1 coordinate 68,227, forward strand.
ATTGCTAAGATAACTGAACAAAAACTTCTATCCTACCTCATTTAATAATTTCTTACTCAACGCCGGTCGAATCATCGAATAAAACTTGCTCGGAGACGGCGGGGTTAGGCACTTCTCATTTGTGTAAGAAAATATTGTTGGTATCGCTGTTGTTTTTAATCTGCATGGCCGTTTGTCCTCCAAATTCAATGAAAATGAAACCAAAGGATGGACTTCCCACGAATCCAACTCAAAGTGTTACTACAAACTCGCGCGTCTTTCGAAGGTTCCCATTTTTTTGACGCGACGGGCGATTTCCGTCGACAGGGGTCCACCCACACTTCAAATCTTAATTTATCATTATCCTGATTAGGAAAACGAAAGAAACTGATGTTATTAGATTGTCCTTTTTTATGCACACGTTGACACCCAGCTACAGTACACGGCATTTTTAACACGTACCATAAAACTTAATCCTACATAGACAATACTATACAACTGAATGCGACACCGCTAATCGTTTGGTACCAATGACGTCACAGGATCACGTGACACTTACCTGTCTTCAAAAAGGGCGAAACTCGAAGCGTGTGCGCTATGAGATAAAATTGGCTACTGTGAGAAAACGGGACAACCAATAAGTGTAATATTTTAACCGATTGTATATTATATACATATATTTCAGAATATATGATCAAAAGACACGCTATATTTCACCTTTAACTGGAAAACCTGTACTGCCCTACAAGATCATTATGTAAATTATTAGAATTGTTATTATTTAGTAAACATGCAAATGACATTTTGTCCTATTCTGTTATCGCCAATGTGGTAACGTCTAATGCCATTCAATTAATAATATGCCCCAATCCGCCCTTATGAAGACAGAGTGTTAAGCGGCGTTCTCTCAAATTTCTAATAACGCCAGTCAGTGCTGGTGGGTCGTTTGTGTGTAATTAGGTCACGAATGTGACTATGATGCTATGATGCTATGCAGCGTGATAAATAATGGCGCCCGCCTACTTATGCGTTTACTTGCAAACGAACTATGGTTAACCAATTAAATTAAAAAGTCTAAATATGCATTACAAAACTCTACAAACGATATGATTCCGCCAGTAAGAGACAAATGATCTTAGAATTAATGATTATAATTAACGGCAACATAGAATATGCTTACGTTAAGAGACAATGGATTTACAATCAGACAAAAACATTATCTTCAAAAAACTGATTAATTGCATCATGAATTTAAACTATGGCAGAGGATGTCGAAACGTCTGAGCGACATGAAACTGCAAAATAATAAGAAAGACGACCTAAAGGAAAGGGAAAAAACTAAGTATATTAGTCAACCTGAAACATTACATACCGTTCTCTTAAATTTTTGGCCGCAAGAGACTGTAAAGGCTTGCGCATGCGCAATTAAAGGAACATTACAATAGCAGATCTAGCTTACAAAACAGTGGGGGTACTCCCCATAACTCTGGCTAATAACGAGTATTAGCCCCTATTACCGAGAATCTAACAATCGTTTTGCTCATTCAGCGAAACGAATGTATGTTCTTTGCTGGTATTTACTGTTTATAGTTAATATACAAAAGAACACACCGTTCTCTTGTGTATATTTTAACAATCAGGTTATATGGTAAACGTGCTTATTTAATCACTTGACTTATATAATAACACGATATGTGTGTATTCACCTTCCTAATATCTACCTCGATGTCCGATGTACCTGTAAAACTAATTGTACAGTTCCTGTGACCTGTAAAATTTCTGCAATGTTTATCAAAACAATAGTTTCCTTAAATCTGGCATTGTTGGTATACTTTTCTTTATTTATATCAGCATACCTGTGAAAAACGTCATCCGGAATCCACATTGATATTTTGTTATCAGCTTGTTGGATTCAAGGTACCAAACGAGTCTCTCATTAAGCATTCGTTCCATGGTTTTACATATACAACTCGTTATAGCAATAGGGCGATAATTTATTGGTTCCGTATGATCCTTTCCAGGTTTGGGGACTGGAATAACGATTGCTTCCCGCCAAGAATCGGGGAAGTATCCGGTCTCCCAAACCTTATTAAATATATCAAGACGTGTAGAGAGACAGGTTTCAGGTAAATGTTTTAATAATTGATAATGGATATCATCAGGACCAGCTGGTGTATCATGAGCCTTTTTTTTACTTGAAATTCAGCTTCTTCTGTTCTTTTAGTTTCTTATTTTTTAGAAAATTTGGTTGACAATTTTCAGAAGAAGAGTTTTTAGAAAAAGTTTTGGCCAAAGTGTTTGTAATATCTTTGATAGATGTAATATCTTCATTATCAGTTTTAAGATGATTTACACAACTAGAATTACCTTTACCGTTTATTTTCTGGACCATGTCCTACGTCTTCTTAAGAGATGAGCGAGAGTTCAGCCTAGAGACATAAGATCTCCAGGATTTCCTCTTGCTATCCTTACTAGTACGACGGGCTTTCGCACGAAAAACTCTAAAAGTATCTAAATTATTTTGAGTTGGCCGCAAGTTAAAAGCATTCAATGCAGCTTTACGATCGCTGACTGCCTTTTTGCAGTCATCATCGTACCATGGTTTATATGGGCGTTTTGGATTTGCCGAGGTTTTTGGAATAGTTTGATTAGCTCTATCATGAAGGGTTTTGGTAAAATGAGCAGTTGCGTCTTCGACATCCTCGTAAACGGAAGGCTTCAATTGTTCCTCACAAATTAAAACGTATCCCAATCAGCTTTGCGAAGTTTCCATCGTTGCGTTTTTGCGAGAAGTGGAGGGCCGATATTTTCAAGAAATAAGGGGAAGTGATCACTTCCACATAGGTAAGTTATTTTTGGCTAAGAAATCCTCAACTTTCTTGCCTTTATCGTTTATATACTTACAACCCCAAATGTAGTTGTGTGCATTAAAATCACCCAAGAGTATAAAATGTGATGGTAATTGTGCAACTAGGTGATTTAGATCTTTAAGGTCTAGTGAAGAACTGGGCGGTAAATATAAGGAGCTTATTGTTATGTGCATCATAACACTAACCGCAACAGCTTGCAAAGCAGTTTTTAACGCAACAGTTTTGTGAGGAATGTTTCGATTCACAAGAATCGAAACTCCGCCAGAAGCTTTATCACCTGTATCACAAATATGGTTATACAATGAATAGTTTTTAAAAGATATCTTACCACTAGTCTTCAAGAAAGTCTCTTGAAGACAAAATGTAACAGGGTTGTGTTTATTTAAAAGTAAGCCGATTTCATCATAATTAGGTTTTAAACGTCGGCAGTTCCATTGAATGACATTATTTGATTTTGATGTCACTAAGGCGGCAGTACGGGTTTACGGCCTTTGGGGTTGACAGACCTTGGAGACTTTGGAGATTTTGGGAGTGTCAGACGTGCTGGATCATCAACCTTCATCTCCAAGTCTCCAAATCTGTTGTGCAGTACAATCGGGTCACCAGATCCTTTTGACTGCTTCCCTAACCCGGGAGTTTTCTTTTTCCTTGCTGTCACGTCCGTGGCAGCAGTTCTGCTGGGAGAGTTCGTCGGATCTGACGAACCTTTGGAAGAGTTCGTCGGGTTTGGTGGACTCTTGGTTACACCAGAGTCCGTCGATTTCGAAATAGATGAAGTAGATGCAGTAGACATAGGAGTTGTTGGGGATATAGTTGAAGGAGTTTTAGGCTTGGAAGCCACAAGAGGTTTGAGAGCTACAGGAGGCTTATTTAAGAGGTCCACAGATTGAGAGGCTGAAGATGTTTTAGAGGATTTCTGAACAGAGAGTGGAATAGTAGCAAACTTGTCGGAGTCTATTAGCCATGTTAACACGGTCTGCGCAGCGATAGACCTGGTAGCTGGTTTCCCAACCCTACTCGCATCGGCGTACGATTTGCCAGATGGAGTGGGCGGAGTAAGACTTTCGACAAGTTTCTAGCTTCTTGGAAAGAGATATTTCTTTCTATTTTGATTTTCTGAGTTTCTCTCTCGTGTTTCTATTTCGGACAGTCTTTCGAGAAAGCCACGTGGGCCCCCTTGTAATTAACGCAAGAGGAGGGATTTTTGCAGCTAGAGAAATCGCTGTGACCCTGTTGGCCACAGCGCGCGCAAACGGCAGTTCTCTTGCATCTTTCTCGATGATGCCCAAAATGTTGGCAAGTGAAACATTTGAGAGGGTTTGGGATAAAAAGATCTACTTGTTAAATAATATATCCAGTTGTAATCGTTTTAGGAAGAGCTGGTGTGCTGAAAGTAAACACGAATGTATTAGTAGGAGTGAGAATGCCACTCCGCCTTGTATTCAAACGAACTAATTCAGTCACACCTTGTGATTTGAGGTTAAGTGTCATTTCCTCAACGGCGCAGTGCTCCAGTTCCCTAGAGCGTACCACACCTTTTGATGTGTTGAGGGAGATATGAGGTATCACCTCAACAGGGATATTGACAAAAGATTTGATTTTAAGAAGATTGTCAGAGTGTGATTAACGTTCACACTCGACAAGAAGTTTTTGATTTTTAAGTTTCTTATCACTCCTCGGCTCACCGGCAACGCCGAGTAAGGCCTTAGAGATAGCGAAAGGAGAGAGATTTGTAATAGGTCGAGATTCATCCAGTGAGATAACATTAAGGAATCGGGGTCAATTCAGATGTGAAATACCAGTGTCCGAGTCAGACACAGAGTCTGACTGAGGTCCTGGTCCATTTCTAGAATGTTTATAACCAGAAATTGAAGTTGATGGAGTATCGGTAGCGTGTGCTAAATTTTCGTCCCATAATGGGGAATTGGTATTCACTCTTCACTCTTCCCACCCACCTCGGAGTCCAGCAAGGGGACATTTTCTGTGGATATCCGACAGACAAATGCCGAGAATACGTGAAGAGTATACTCATGTAAAACTAACGCATCAGACCCCCATACCACCCACCGGACATAACCCCTTAACTAAAAAGTCGAAGAGCCGCACTTATGTGCCACACAGAGAGTGGAATAGTAGCAAACTTGTCGGAGTCTATTAGCCATGTTAACACGGTCTGCGCAGCGATAGACCTGGTAGCTGGTTTCCCAACCCTACTCGCATCGGCGTACGATTTGCCAGATGGAGTGGGCGGAGTAAGACTTTCGACAAGTTTCTAGCTTCTTGGAAAGAGATATTTCTTTCTATTTTGATTTTCTGAGTTTCTCTCTCGTGTTTCTATTTCGGACAGTCTTTCGAGAAAGCCACGTGGGCCCCCTTGTAATTAACGCAAGAGGAGGGATTTTTGCAGCTAGAGAAATCGCTGTGACCCTGTTGGCCACAGCGCGCGCAAACGGCAGTTCTCTTGCATCTTTCTCGATGATGCCCAAAATGTTGGCAAGTGAAACATTTGAGAGGGTTTGGGATAAAAAGATCTACTTGTTAAATAATATATCCAGTTGTAATCGTTTTAGGAAGAGCTGGTGTGCTGAAAGTAAACACGAATGTATTAGTAGGAGTGAGAATGCCACTCCGCCTTGTATTCAAACGAACTAATTCAGTCACACCTTGTGATTTGAGGTTAAGTGTCATTTCCTCAACGGCGCAGTGCTCCAGTTCCCTAGAGCGTACCACACCTTTTGATGTGTTGAGGGAGATATGAGGTATCACCTCAACAGGGATATTGACAAAAGATTTGATTTTAAGAAGATTGTCAGAGTGTGATTAACGTTCACACTCGACAAGAAGTTTTTGATTTTTAAGTTTCTTATCACTCCTCGGCTCACCGGCAACGCCGAGTAAGGCCTTAGAGATAGCGAAAGGAGAGAGATTTGTAATAGGTCGAGATTCATCCAGTGAGATAACATTAAGGAATCGGGGTCAATTCAGATGTGAAATACCAGTGTCCGAGTCAGACACAGAGTCTGACTGAGGTCCTGGTCCATTTCTAGAATGTTTATAACCAGAAATTGAAGTTGATGGAGTATCGGTAGCGTGTGCTAAATTTTCGTCCCATAATGGGGAATTGGTATTCACTCTTCACTCTTCCCACCCACCTCGGAGTCCAGCAAGGGGACATTTTCTGTGGATATCCGACAGACAAATGCCGAGAATACGTGAAGAGTATACTCATGTAAAACTAACGCATCAGACCCCCATACCACCCACCGGACATAACCCCTTAACTAAAAAGTCGAAGAGCCGCACTTATGTTCCACTTAAAAGTGGAATGAGTATAGCCATATAGCGTTCCGAATGACCGTCTTGTTGAAGTCCGGACCAAAGTGGTGTGTTGTAACGCGGAGATAACTACCACATCTCCACGTCACTCAACCACCAGGATTCCCTTCTCCAACGACACGGGTCGCAACCCACTGTCAACACGTGGGTTACTTTTCGGGAGGGGTGGGTCCAACCCCTCTGCTAAGTAAAGAGCAGTCGGTTGATTCTTATCACCCCAACACCGACTCTGGGGTTCTGTTTCAACAAATTGTTGAACCGACTAGATATAGAGCTGACGATGAACCATCAATATTGGACCTCGTCTTTACGAATGAGGAAAACATGATAGAATCAATCAAATATAACCCAAGTTTAGGATAAAGTAATCATCTAATCCTAACTTTTAAATTTAATTGTTACATAGACCTCGAAGTCAGTGCAACAGCTAAATTGAACTTCCATAATCTTTTTATATTTCTTCCATAAAGGAGACTATACTCAGTTAAATAGTGATCTGGGTGATATAAATTGGAATGATGTCCTAGGGGAAAAAACAATAACTGAGGCCTGGAGCAGCTTTGCTGAAACCATAACAAAATCATAAGATAAATCAATACCAGTGATAGAGCTAATCCTAGGCCTACCAGGAATAACCCTTTAATAGACAAAAACACAATAAATGTCATTAGGATAAAGCATAGCAAATGGACTAAATATAAACATTGTAAAAATGAGAACAAATACAACGATTACAAAATTGCTAAAAATAATGTAGTGTATGAACTTAGAAGATGCAAATATGATTATGAAAAGGATCTGGCATCAAAAATTAAAACGGACGATAAATTATTTTGGAAGTATGTAAGATTCAATACTAAAACCAAAATATCGGTTTGTAACTTAGAGAAAACCAATGGAGAACTAACAAGGAGTGATAAAAAAAGGCGGAAATATTAAATAATTACTTTATCTTGGTCTTTACCAAATAAAACATTGAAATGATACCGACTATGGAGGAAAAAACAAACATAACTAGGCCAACCAATATACATATCACAGAAGATAAGATTAACAACATTCTAAATGACATCAAGTCATCGAAATCCTAGGGACCTGATAACCTGCATCCAAGAGTATTTAAATAATGTGCAAATACACTGAGGGTACCGACCCCCTTTTGGTTGTGGTACGCCGTACGCCGACATCGCAGTTTTTTTCATACGCGTACGCCGTATTTTTCTCAAAAAATATGTTTTTCCATCCAAAAAATTAAAAAAATGCTAATTTATGTCTCAGATTGCTGGAAATGCCATTTCAGAGCACCTAGGTTTCAACATTTTCAGGGGGGGCATGCCCCCGGACCTCCCTAGAGAGCTCGGGCCCTGCGGGCCCTCGGGCTCGGCTGCTGCGCGGCCTCGTATGGTTCAAATAGTATATCAGATGCCAACCTTCTGTTAGGGAGTATTCCAGATGCCATGCCCAAAAAAAGCCAGTACTCCAGATGCCAGAGAGGGTGGGGTTGGTACCCTCATACACTGACAGTACCCCTTAAACAACTAATTAAAACATCTATGGAGAAGAGAAATTACCTGATATCTGGAAGATTGCCAATGTAACTGCAGTCTTTAAATCTGGAAAAAATCTAAACCAGAGAACTATCGACCAATTATTCTGATACCGATAACATGTAAAATCATGGAAAATATTGTTAGAGTGGAATTAGTCGACCAGCTCATTAGGCATCTTCTTATAACAATTCATCAGCATGGTTTCACGCGGGGCTGCTCCTGTGCTACTCAGTTGTTGGAGTATATAGATGGTTGATCTGAACCAATCGACAATGGGGAAGAAGTAGATGTGGATGTCACGGATGTCACAAGCGGAGTTCCTCAGGGCAGTGTTCTAGAGCCCGTATTGTTTCTGAGATATTTCAATGACCTCCCTGAAGCCATATCCTGCACCACTAAATTGTTTGCAGACGATACAAAACGATACACTGTATTTACAGGATAACCTATTCAATATTTTTTTCAATTTTATTTACTTGATCTTTGATAAAATACACATTGTTTTCATCATCATTGTTTCCGATGTGAAGGTGTTTACATTTTTATGGCATTGAATACCATTTGCCTTTTTTTAGCCCATTTACATGTAACCATATAAGTGGGAAGCTCTCTAAGGCTAATAGGAACTTAGGACTAATATTCAAAACATTTACCTTTATGGACATATAAATGTTCCTCTGCTTATATAAATCCCTTGTAAGACCTCACCTGGAATATGCCACAGTTGTCTGGTCTCCATATCTCAGAAAAGGCATTATCACTATAGTGTCACAAAATAATCTCGAGTAGAGCGTATTGGTCGTACATAGCTCTTGTAAGCACTTGCCGACATCTGTCAGTCACATGCTAATCCATTGTTCAGTTGAAACAAATTCACTATTCGCATGATATACTCATGTATCACGGAAAAGCGTGCAATATTATAGCGCCACAAGAGGGAGTACGGCAGGGCCGTTCAATAAGTTTATATGTGCGTTAATGCATGTAAAAATATAGGTATTTTACAATCTATATCTCTAAAGGGCAAAATTATGTAAGGATCCTTTCATATAGAATTTTTTAGCCTCGTGTATCACTGAATGAACGTGGGAAATAATGTTTTGGGCGGAACGTTGGTTATAAAATGCATTGTTCTCCAGTCTTGGCCGGGATTGATTGAAAGTTGCTTTGTTTGGGCAGAAGTTGAAAGCGGCGAAATTCACAGGCAATATGTGTTCAGTATTTATTTTATGAAGTTTTATCGTACATTTGTATTCAGTGGGCGTCGCCATCTTGTTTGGCGATGTTACTACATCCGGTTAACTGTTATGTTTCTCAATCATTAACTTGATAAACTAGCATATGATTCAGAAGTTAACATTATTAGATATAATTATTGTAGTCGACCATTACTTGAACGATAGTAATTTGATAACGTTGTATAGTAGGTGCATTAGTTAACATTGATAGGACATGCATGTATATATGCATAAGTGTATAACTCATTAATTATAATACAAGATTAAATTGATAATAACGTTGTATATTAGGTGCATTGGTTAACGGTGGTTAACGGCGAGGTGCTATACTTGTATATATGTCGATGAGTATACATGGTATTGTAGAATACGTTACATTGCTACACATCATAATTAGAGCGTGGCTCACATATATTTACTAGATAATGATTTGTTTGTGTACTGATAATTGTATAAGATTGTTGTGTTAATGAACCGACATCTAAAAGTATGTATTATTACAGCCTAAAGCTTCCGGAATGGAGCTAAGCCTTCCTCACTGGAGAAACGTCATTCACAACCTCGGTGGAGGTAATTATGATATCTATCGCGTCATCAACCCTTATAGAAGGCATTTGATGACAATCACCCATTGGATTCGCGCATCATCATCTTCATGAGCTCTCGCGCATCACATTCATCGCGCTAGACCATAATTCGTGTGCACATTAACATTGTTATAACTTTAACAACACTTTAGTGTCATATATAGTCAGTCGACACATTCAGTATTTGTGATAATACTAAGAACGTCTTAAACGTTCATGAGAACACTCTTTTCATATTTCATCTGTGTATTCGCTTGTTTTTCTTGATAATTGTATATATATTTAACATATTTTAAAAGTTGCATTACACTTATATAAATGCATTAATCGTCATTGATTCTTTCCTGAGTTAGCCCCAACCACTAGGGTCACTTTGCGACAACTGGTGTCAGAAGTTTAGGATTTTCTCCGTTTGAGTTATTGTACGGTAGATCAGTTAGAGGTCCCATTGGGATTCTTAGAGAGATGCGGGCAGGTGAAGTAGATAGTGAGGAGGTTGAGACTACATATCAGTATGTGTTAGATCTTAAGGAGAAACTAGAGGAGACTTGTAAGATTGCTCAAAGTCAGTTAGTTAAGACAATTACCTAGCACAAACGGTACTATGACAAAAACACTAGAGCTAGGAGATTTAAGATAGATGACCAGGTGTTAGTGTTACTCCCGACCAAAAATAACAAGCTGTTATTACAATGGAAAGGGCCATTTACGTTGGAGGGACAGTGAATACTATGGATTATCGAATCGAGATGAATGGAAAGTTGAAGACCTTTCATGCGAAAATGCTAAAAGGGTATATTAGTAGAACCGATAATGTGCAAAAAGGGGTGTTAACCGTAGTTAATGTTGCAGTTATTGAGGATAGTGAGGAAGGCAGTAGTGAGGACACTAATCCCATGTATCTTCCCACTAGTGTAGGTAAGCAGACAGCAGCCGATGTAGACACATCGGACATGCTTAGTGTAGAGCAGCAACGAGAGATGGGTAGTTTACTCTTGGAGTTCAATGATGTCTTGTCCGAAAACCCGGGGCAGACAGATGGAGTGCAACATGATATTGTACTCACATCAGGGGAACCAATTAGAATTAAGGGTATCCCATTCCATTTCACTCCCGATCAATTGTTGACTAGGAGGTGAAAGACATGTTGCAATTGGGTGTCATCGAACCTTCAAGTGCCCCTTTTTCATCCCCAGTCGTACTTATTAAAAAGAAAGATGGGTCAATTCGATTCGGCATCGATTTTGACAGCTCAATAAACGTACCATCTTTGATGCTGAGCCAATGCCTAATACTGAGGAGGTATTCTCTAAACTTGCGGGATATTCGTATTTCTCGAAGTTAGACCTCAGTAAAGGGTATTGGCAAGTCCCGCTTTCAGACCAAGCTAAAGATATGACCTCTTTTGAAACTTCATAGGGACTTTTTAAGTTCAAGGTCATTCCCTTCGGTCTCGTAAACGCTCCTGCAACCTTCTGTAGGCTTATGAAGAAGGTGTTGAAGGATTTGTCCAACACAGATAGCTTCGTAGATGGCATCCTGATGTTTACAACAACATTTGAAGACCATATTACGGCTCTGCGTAATCTGTTGGAACGGCTACGCTGATTTTAACTGACTGCAAAACCTAGCGAATGTCACATAGGTTACGCAGATATAGAGTGTCTGGGTCATGTTGTCGGGAGAGACCAAAAATTGAAACCCATCCCCGACAAGGTTAAGGCAATTCAGGAAGCACCAAGACCCGAGACAAAGAAACAAGTCAATTTTAGGGTTGGCGGGGTTTTACAGGAAATTCATCAAAAACCTTACGGCTATAGCTGCACCTTTGTCAGACTTGACAAAGAAAGTCAACCCAATAGTATAACTTGGGGGAGTGGGAACCCAGGAGCGAGCTTTTGTCTGTTTAAAGGGAAATCTGGTCAAAACCCCAATACTAAAATTACCTGAACTTGACAAGGAGTTTATCCTCAGAACGGATGCCTCCGATATGGGGTGGGTGCAGTCCTACTGCAAGAGCAAGATGGGTGTAGTCTTCCCGTGGCTTATGTAATCGGGTACAGGTATATGGTGAAAAAATCGTTCCTCAACCAGGACTCGAACTCAGGGTCTCTGGGTTACCGTACCAGGGCTCTAACCACTGAGCTATCGAGGACACACGGCTAGGAATCGATATGTCACCATATACCTATACCTGTAACATACACCCCCACCAGCAGATTGAAATCATCCTGGTGGAGTTAACTCCAGGCCGGCTGTCAGACTTATTTTCATACTGTTTCATGCTATCAGACACGGTCCTGGATCCCGGACGAGCCCCCAAATATAACAGGTGGTGAAAAAATGGTTCCTCAACCGGGACTCGAACCCAGGGTCTCTGGTTTACCGTACCAGGGCTCTAACCACTGAGCTATCGAGGACACACGGTTAGGAATCGATATTTCACCATATACATGTACCCGGTTATTTCACTGAATGCTTGGTGTTGGTCATTTTCCCATATAAAAGACAGGTTTCTGTTTACTTTGTTTTTGTCTCTTTGTAGGATGACCGATGAGAAGATTGTTCAAAGGGCGAGCGATTGCAGCAAATCCTTTAATAAATCGTCTGTAATATCCGGCGAAACCCCAAAACTGGCGTACTTCTTTAACAGTCTTCTTTATTTACACTATCCTGTTTTAATGGGATGACAGTAGGGTAAGTGTGAAGTTTGGTGCACCCTAGAACCGGTTTAAACCCCCAGTGGCCTACTTTGTCACTGACCGTTCCAAGGCGGTAGCCCTATTGTCAACCCTTTTGTGTTTGTGATGTTGTTTGCATTTATTATTGCTTTTGCCTTCTTGTTTGTCTGTTTGCGTGTTTGTTTCTTTTTTTTTCTGGTTGACTGTCCTCCTTGAATCTACTTTCCCTGTCCGATCTTTTTATATTTCTTTTTATGTACTGGCCACGATTTAATAGCTTCTATCTTTTGTGGATCGGCTTGAATCCCTTCAGCTGAGATGAAATGTCCAAGATAGGTGGTCTTTGTTTTGAAAAACTCACATTTTGAAGGCTTAATTTTCAAATTATACTGGGCAAGTCTTTCAAAGACGGCATGTAACTTTTCAATGTGGCTCTCGACGTCTTGACTAAAGATAGCAATGTCGTCAAGGTAAATAAGTCGCGTAGGTTTAAGTCGCCCATACAACGCTCCATGAGGCGTTGAAAAGTGGCTGGGGAGTTACAGAGCCCAAAAGGTATTCTATTACATTCATAGAAGCCCAGTCTACCTCCTACTTGAAATGCTGTCTTTTCCTTGTCCTGCTCCCTAAGTTCTACCTGCCAGTAGCCAGATTTAAGGTCCAGTTTGGAAAAGTACTTGGATCCTGCCAAAATATGTAGTGTATCTTCAATACGTGGAATAGCATAAGCGTCCTTCTTTGTGCGCTGGTTGAACTTCCGAAAGTCTATGCAAAAACGGATGTTACCGTCTTTCTTTCAGACGTTTGAAGACCAAGGACTATTGTATTCCCATATGTCACCGACATCTAGCATTTCTTGTAGGTGTTCCTTGATCTCGTTGAACAGAGCAGGTGGAACTCGGCGGTACGGTTCCTTGAATGGTGCATCATCTGTTAGTTCAAGCATGTGCTGAACTGCTGCTGTATGGCCTAATTCAGATGAACTCTTTGGAAAGATGGATTGCCATTTGTCGAAAACATCATAAACTTTCTGTTTTGTTTTTCAGATAGGTTGGAGTCTTCAAGTTCCACACCGTAAGTATTAGTATCTGTTTTGTCCTCTTTATCATGTGCGGTCTGTTGCTGATTGATGTTGACGGTTGTTGTGACATGTTTGTTAAGTATTGGTGAATAACCTTTACTTCGTGTAACTGGCAGAGATTCGATCTTGCGGGGATGTTGACCTTTGCTGAGAGATTACAAACTCTGACTTTAACTCTGGCGTTCTTTCCTGGATTGTTTAATGTCACTATCCGCGGGCATACAGTTGCTCGATTTGCAAAATAATCATTTAAAGGTTCTGTAACAGCTGATTCTATATCTTGGTGCTTCCTGACAAAACCTGTGACAGTTTTCGTCTCCATGGGATGTAGAGTTATTGACCTTGTAGATTTGACAATTCCCGCATTATAGTTGGAAATTGCGTTGAATGCCATACTCCAAGCATCTGGTAATTCTATCTGCTGTCAATGTTTGATATTTAATCTCCCGGATCAAATTAGTACCAATAACTACTGGAACATTTTCGTGATAAGCCGTATCCTCAACCACAAGAGCAAGTATCGGAAAGAATGTATCTGCTAAAGATGGAACTTTGATATTTATTTCTATGTATCCGCAGTAAGGTAAATTATGTCCACTGGCAGATCTGATGTCTGAATCAAAAGTGGTGGTACTGGGTTTAAAGATTTTCGAAATAAAGATGATATCGTGGTTACCGTAGAACCTGTGTCAATGAGACCTTTTGTTGTTTTGTCTTCTACCTGAATGACGCTTTCGTTACAATCTCCAATTATTCTATGGTAGATATTTTGTTTGTCTATGGGACTTAGTTGTCTGTCTTCTGTTTGCCCCTCAACAGAGACATCGTCTAGTTTAAATAACTGTCTTTTGATGGTTACTTTCCTTCATTCTTTGTCTTTTCTTTCTCTCCATCTTTATTTCCCTGGTCTTTCCTGTGCTCACTGTCTTTCTTTCTAAAGTTGTCATTGCCCCTAAATCTATATCCTCCTCTGAACTGTCTGCTTCCTGATCGTTATCCAGACGTTTCTGTCTCTTGTGTTTCCCCATTCCGAGCATGGTTCGTCTTTATTCTGCTTCGCTGAATTGAAGTCGTGAATGATTTAGTCTCCACTCCTGATGTTACCATATATATCCTCCGTTTTCTTTAAAATTTCCTTCGTAGAGGCTGATGGTTTCAAGGTATGTAAAACCCTTCGTGCTTTCCCTGTTATAGAGTTTCTAACAGCCTGTGCTAGTATGTACTCTCTGTACAGTTTTGTTTCTATTAAACTTGAAACTTCTACCTTCCATTCTTCGAACTAATTGCCATCGAATTGCGGTAACTTCGATTTTCCAACTATTTTGTCGATTCTACTTGAACCATCTTCGTCCTTCGCTTTTATTTTCTCCTCTGGAATGTTTAACGTTTTCCTTCTTCTCTAGTTTGTCTTGCAAATCACTCTTCTCAGCTCTCAACTTCCTCAGTCTTACCTTCATCACCCTGTCTTCTTCGTCTTCATGTGTATCTGCTTTGCTTTCTATATCTTGAATGTTATCTTATTATATGTCTATAGTAATATTAAATGTTATCTTATTATATGTCTATAGTAAAATTAAATGTTACTTTATTATATGTCTATAGTAATATTAAATGTTATTTTATTATATGTCTATAGTAATATTAAATGTTATTTTATTATATGTCTATAGTAATATTAAATGTTATTTTATTATATGTCTATAGTAATATTAAATGTTATTTTATTATATGTCTATAGTAATATTAAATGTTATTTTATTATATGTCTATAGTAATATTAAATGTTACTTTATTATATGTCTATAGTAATATTAAATGTTATTTTATTATATGTCTATAGTAATATTAAATGTTATTTTATTATATGTCTATAGTAATATTAAATTTTATCTTATTATATGTCTATAGTAATATTAAATGTTATCTTATTATATGTCTATAGTAATATTAAATTTTATCTTATTATATGTCTATAGTAATATTAAATTTTATCTTATTATATGTCTATAGTAATATTAAATGTTACTTTATTATATGTCTATAGTAATATTAAATGTTATTTTATTATATCTCTATAGTAATATTAAATGTTATCTTATTTTATGTCTACTTTATAATGTTAACCCCTCTTTACTTCCTCCGAGACCTAGGTTTTCCTTTCGTAATTTAAAATCGGGAATTCAGGAGTTTCATAATAAATCTGTTTTAGTTCCTGCAGATAAAGCAGCTAATAATGTAATTATTGTTTGACGCCTACATTACGTCAATGTTTTATCTCTGGAACTCGGCAGCACCAATTCGTATACTCCAGTTAATTCTACTGAGGATGATGTTGTTTCCGCACATATCACTCGGTGCACTACTTTTAAGGCTGGTGTAAAGGATAAGCAAAATAAACTGCCTACCATGTACTGGATTCCTAAATTACATAAAAATCCATATAAGGCTCGCTTTATTTCTAATTCTAGTGCCTGCACCACAACAAACATCTCCAAACTTTTAACTTCTTGTCTTACTGCCGTTAAAGATCACGTTTAACTATAATGTGATAAAACTTATGAAAACTCTGGGATTAATTTATTTTGGTCTATAAAAAAATCAGGAGACGTTCTTGATAAAATTTTCAATAAAGGTCAAGTTTCATCAATAAGCACTCATGACTTCTCTACACTATATACAACATTACTTCATCACCTTATTAAAGACAAACTAATTTCTCTTATTCAAAAAACATTCGCTAGAGAAAATACTACATTTTTGGCATGTAATAATATTAAAGCGTTTTTTACTAACGGCAGTTTAGACAATTATACTATGTGGACTTGCTATGAAGTTTGTGAAGCACTCATCTTCCTATTAGATAATATTTTCGTCAGGTATGGTACCACCGTTTATAGACAAATTGTTGGTATCCCTATGGGTACGAACTGTGCACCACTTGTCGCAGATTTGTTTTTATTTTGCTATGAAAGAGTTTTCATGTTGAGTCTTTCACCATATACCCAGGCAGATGTTATTGAAGCTTTTAATGACACCTCTCGGTATCTGGATGACATACTGAACATTGACAACCCTTTCTTTCCAACTATGGTTGATAATATTTATCCTAAGGAACTTCGGCTTAATAAAGAAAATATATCTGATAATAACGCTTCTTTTCTTGATTTAGATCTCTCGATTGAAAATGGTAAAATAATTAGCAAAATCTATGACATGAGAGATGATTTTAATTTTGACATTGTTTATTATCCCCACTTGGATGGGGATGTTCCCCGAGCAACTTCTTATGGGGTGTATCTGTCTCAACTTATTCGTTTTTCTAGAGCTTGTACTCGAGTTGAGGACTTTAATATTCGTAATCTTTGTATAACTAAAAAGTTACTCAATCAGGGTTACCGTTACCATAAACTTCGTAAAACCTTTTTAAAATTTTATTATCGTAACCCTGATCTTCTTTCCAAATATAAATGTAATTTAAGGACTCTTCTGCGACAAGGACTATCACAACTTGACTTCTATGGTGATGTGATTTATAAACTTCGTCAGATTCTTGGTCATGATCACTTTCATACTATCTTTGTTAAACTAGTTAAAAAGTTTATCAAAAGAGGTTATGACCCTATCATTTTGCAACGTACTGCATGCTTGGTGGTGGACCCTTTTACAGTTCGCCACTATGCTTTCCTCTTTAATTGTACGATGACCGGACAGGCTGTGGACCTTATGATGACGCCTACCTAAAGCACATTGGGACGGTGGCGTTTGATGTTTGTCCATGATCTTTCTTGTCGTGCCCTTAATGGTGTATTCTCTTACTGCTCTGGCTTCTGCCAAGTCATTGAGTACCTTAATTGTGGCTTTCTATGCTATTGTTTGTTTGTATTATATTTACACGAGCATATTTGTGTTTTACTTATATTGCCTATTGATGCTGCCTTGTTGGTTAGAAATTAGATCATGGCGGGGATTTCTTTATTTACACTGTCCTGTTTTAATGGGATGACAGTAGGGTAAGTGTGAGGTTTGGTGCACCCTAGAACCGGTTTAAACCCCCAGTGGCCTACTTTGCCACTGACCGTTCCAAGGCGGTAGCCCTATTGTCAACCCTTTTGTGTTTGTCATGTCGTTTACTTTTATTATTACTTTTGCCTTCTTGTTTGTCTGTTTCCATGTTTGTTTCTGTGTTTTGTGGTTGACTGTCCTCCTTGAATGCTACTTTCCCTGTCCGATCTTTTTATATTTCTTTTATTGTATGTCTATAGTAATATTAAATGTTATCTTATTATATGTCTATAGTGTACCAGATATATAGAAACTTGTCATCAAATTCATCACAATTAAGTACGATTTTGTGAAGCAAAGACACCATTATACTATCATTTTAGTGTATGTTTTGATATTATGCATATTGCTACAACTTATTTACTATAATATTTGCATATTAATTACTATCTCAACTTCCTCAGTCTTTCCTCCATCAACCTGTCTTCTTCGTCTTCATGTGTATCTGCTTTGCTTTCTATATCGTTCAGCTCTTGGCGTTCTCTTTCTTGTTCTTGAAGTTTCAGATTATCAATACTTTTTATCAACTCAATTTCTTCTTTCTGTCTTTTCGCTCTCTTTTCTCTTATATCTCTGTCTCTTACATCCTTCCTCTTTTGCTTCTCCTCTGTTTCCTTGCGTACATTGTCCTCCATTTCTGTTCGCAACTTATCTCCAATTTCTTTCCGAAGTCTTTTCTCAAGCAATTTCTGCGTATACCCCATCTCTAATTCTTTCTTTATATGTTCCTCTTGAAGAAATATAAAAAGATCGGACAGGATAAGTAGCATTCAAGGAGGACAGTCAACCACAAAACACAGAAACTAACACGCAAACAGACAAACAAGAAGGCAAAAGTAATAATAAATGCAAACGACATCACAAACACAAAAGGGTTGACAATAGGGCTACCGCCTTGGAGCGGTCAGTGGCAAAGTAGGCAACTGGGGTTTAAACCGGTTCTAGGGTGCACCAAACCTCACACTTACCCTACTATCATCCCATTAAAACAGGACAGTATAAGTAAAGAAATCCCCGCTATGATCTAATCTCTAACCAACAAGGCAGCATCAATAGGCAATATAAGCAAAACACAAATATGCTCGTGTAAATATAAAAAACAACAACAATAGCCTAGAAAACGTACAAATCAATACCATACAGATCAATATCATACCATGGATATAGATGTAGGTATAAACATATCTATGTTGTAAACATTATAAAAGTTAGCTTAGCTAACTTAATTGTACTAGTTTCTTGTTTTATGGGGTCTGGTAATGTTATATAATATAGTTGCACTGGAGTTCAAGCAACAGATAATAACATAATAATGTCGAATGAGACCTGAGTTGGGTATTCATATGATATCAGGCTTCAACTGCCTAAGATAGATTCAGTTGTCTTTGGCCGACACTCATGCCACGGGCTTGAACTTCTGCAGGTCAAGGAGACTGTCTATGCGAACAGTTATTCTTATTTAACGTGTACCTCGATATGAATGACATGACATACAGAACACAATGCAACAAATCCATAGGCGTGATAAAACTTTACTATGAAGAACAGAACGAATTACCAGTATCTTAAATAAGATACACGGCAATCTTGATTTCTTTAAATCTCTTTTTCTGCGTAATCCTTGGTAATAATTATTTGGTATAACAGGAAGCAAATTAAATGTGCATAGAACGAGTGTTTATTATTATAAATACTACTTGTTAATTATATAAAACCAAGAATATATTGAAATCTATGGCAGAATAACGAAGACAATTTGAAAAGTTATAATTGTACAACTATATACAAGCAGTTTTGAGACAAAACGATACCGGATGAACAAGTCGAGGTGCTTATTTTAATGCTGGATACATACTTCATGACATGTCTTCCTTTATAATTGATATATACTTCATGGCATGTCTTCCTTTATAATTGATATATACTTCATGGCAAGTGTTCCTTTAAACTTGATACATACTTCATGGCATGTGTTCATTTATACTTGATACATACTTCATGGCATGTGTTCCTTTATAATTGATACATACTTCATGGCATGTGTTCCTTG
This sequence comes from Cyrtodaria siliqua, assembly GCA_037043455.1. Lineage (NCBI taxonomy): Eukaryota > Metazoa > Mollusca > Bivalvia > Adapedonta > Hiatellidae > Cyrtodaria > Cyrtodaria siliqua. Next base: position 87,661 of record JAWPHD010007223.1, read on the forward strand.
ATGATTGATACATACTTCATGGCAAGGGTTCCTTGATGCTTGATACATACTTCATGGCATGTGTTCCTTGATGCTTGATACATACTTCATGGCATGTGTTCCTTTATACTTGATACATACTTCATGGCATGTGTTCCTTTAAAATATAAAGAAAATGTTCTCAAATCTACTGATTTAATACGTTGCTCGGCATGTTTCTTGTAGAACACACACATAAATCATTACTGTGTAGACAATGACCTGTTTGTGTTGCACTTATTAATAAAGGGAAACACCCTGCGTCTTCAATGAACTAAACTATTTCAGAAAGGAGACTTTATATTGTATTTCTTTCACACAGGTGATCCTAGAGGAGTAACTGAAACTTTTGAGCCATAATTAAAAATCCTGGTAATATAATTAGAAGGAACATGAAACGAGGTTGCCGAATGAAGATTTAAAGGTGTAAGGCGTACACATGGTTTAGTTCTAAGAAATGAAGAGTTATTTTGTGGAATTTGTATTAATGTAACCGAAGAGGTGAAATATTTCTTTTAAGTGTTTTTACTAAGCCTAGTTGCGCATATCGTTGTCGTGTTCCGGTTGTTTGGTTTTGGTGGAGTTGTGGCTCTATAAAAGTTTTAATACACAAACTCTGTCCGGACTAGTTTTTCTCAACCACCGGTCAACGAAACTTGGTTGTGTATATCATTGTCGTGTTCCATTTGAATGACATTTGGCGGAGTTATGGCCTTTTAAAGGTTTTAATACACCAACACTGTCCGACTAGTTTTCCTGATCCCTTGGCCGGATTTCAACGACACTTGGTAGTGATGATCATTACCAAGCCTAGTTGCGCATATCACCATCCTGTTCCAGCTGAAGGATTTTCGGCGGATTTATGGCCCTTTCCCCAGTGGGGAAGACATCTGTTTTTACTTAAAACTACCTCTAGTTATAATTTGGTATGGTTATTTAGTGACTCGAGGCACAACATAATTACAGAAAATTAATAATGACCGCCTGCATAAAGGGGCCCATCTACAGGGGTACAACTTGGGGAACTTGCGGAGTTTCCGCCTTTTGACGCTAACTCCCGCCATTCCCTTTGAGATTACATGTTCATAAGTGGTGTATGTCTTAGTTAAGGATGTGTAGATGCACAATAAGTTTTCATATTTTGGTTCCATCTACTGGGGCTCCCAAAGCGGTAATCGGGTAAAAAACTAAAAACTAATAATATCTTGTCCAAATGCGAATGCATGTATAAAACGGGTTTTGACTCTAGCGTAAAGGGGCCCCTCTACATGGGTACAACTTGGGGAACTCGCAGTATTTTACATGTTCGACTACCATTTTGCTCAGTGCAGGGCAAAGGGTTTCGTCACAAGTGCCACAACAACTAATATTCCCCCACCTCGCAACCACAGACTCCATATAGCCAGTAGAGCGATACAGGCCCTCTTGGGCCTCTTGTTGTTTTTGATGTCACATGTATTGTAATTGTTGCTTGTTTTGATACGTGTTTTTGGTTGGCTGTGTTTTTGTAAAGATTAATTCCCTGTTTGACTTTTATTCATACTTTCATACGCAAAGAAAGCGAAGACAACCTGAAATGTTTTTCCAAGAAACATTAAAAAATTATATTGTAAAACCACATAAATCAGGTTATTAATTATGGAATTTTGTTAAATTTAAAGGCTGTCCAGTATACTACAAAAAGAATTGTGTGAGTCAAACACATATAAATCTTTACTGTCTGTAAATGCAACATTATATATTAATGGATAAAGCGTATTATAAAACTGAGTTTGTTCTTTTACTATTCATGTTATATCCTTAATTTTAATTCCCGTATTATTCATTATTTGTGAAATACTTTATAAGGTTTATATTAAATAATATTATTTGCATTTTCATTTTGTTTTTCGTCTTAATATGTTCCATGTTGCTTGTTCTTCTGATACTTTATTGTCTGAATCAGATATACCTAAACATTTTATCTGTTTTTTTTTCTATTCTTTGTTCCTTATATATATTTGTTGAATTTTTGTTTACCAAGAGTATGATATTGATTTACCCATTATCGTTAATTTAAGTGTTTCCTAAAATGCTGGTCAATTAGTGTAAACATTATATTGTTGTTGTTATTGTAATTTCTATCATTATGGTTATTAGTGCTATCACTGTTATCATTATCATTATTTACGTAACCATTATAATTATTGTTATTATTTGGATTTTTATTCTGATGTTGATTCTTATATTGATTTAGTGTCTCTGTTATGCATGTTTTCACCCAAGTTATATATGCAGCATTATTACATAACTATTGTTGAATTTCCAGGCATGATGAAATTACCCTTTGGATCAATAATTGTATTAGTAATTGCATATTTAAACGAGTTTTTTTAAACATAATGGCAATACCTCTACTTGAATAACTAAAATATGCGTCGTGACCTCATTCAGAACGCCAGTTTGATTCAACTTCCTTCGTTGGGTGACAGTCTATAAGGATTTATATATCTTTTTTTTTTGCAAACATTAAACTTAATTCTGTTTCACTATGTCTGAGTACAGACCCCAACAATTTAAACTACCTATTTTTAAATGAGCGAGTATTGTCGATTGAAGAAAAAGTATACTAAGATTGGTAGATATGACCTTTAGAGGTTTGAAAACCTTTAACATTGTCGATACGGTTGTACCGCAAAGCTTTGCTTTGGGCCCGCTATTTTTGCTTTATATAAAAAAAATAGGACAACCTTGGTAATAGTTGATGAAAACCTAGTATATTGTGCCAACTCTATAACAAATGATCTTTACAAAATATCGGAATAGTAAAATATGGACTGTTACATTTAATTATAAAAACAATCGCTTTGTCCGCACTAGAAAACAACAACAAGATCGTTCATTAGTTCATTTAAAAAATATACGTAGTGCAAAATAAAGACTAACACTGTCATCTTGGGTTAACAAATCTAACAGATGTAAGTTGGTTGCATCATACAAAAAATGTAAATGAACAATCACGTGCACTTTTTAACATTCAACGAGTGTTTAAAGACAAAGTAGAGAGACAATCTCTGTTTAATATATGTATCTCCTTTATAAGGTTTATATTAAATATCTGACTCAGAAAGTATAACAGTAAACAACCAGATTTCGACCTGTTAGAGAGCATCCAAGATGAATAGCGCGAATTATAACAGGCCTTATGTGCAATTCTTCTAGATCATACGTGTATACTGGACTTAGAAACAGTAGCAAATTGAAGAAAATATCATAAACTTGATACTAATTTTAAAATAGATCATGACTTTAGAAAAAGGCGGGACTGTAATATTTTTTTGTAATTTATCGTGTTCGGCGATATCCATTTTTCATTTCATACTCTTTTTAAGGTAATTGCACATAGAGCTGACAGTCCATATCGCTATTTTATAGAAAACGGCAACGAGAACATTACCCCTTATTAACTACGAAAGAACTATTTTATTAATTCAATTATAACATTACATAAAAAGGGAAATTTCCCGATGTTATGCATTTATTTGTACGTTTGAGAGATAACCATGGTTTTACAAAACCGACCACATACCGTCCCAGATTGAAAATCTTAGCATGGTTACCTCAATTTTAATGCTTTTCCATTTAAATGCCGGAAATATGAAGTAAAATCATAAATACACACTTGTTTTTCTATGAAAACTCAAATTCATCGGTAACGACGTTTTGTTATGTGACGTAAAATATTTTTCAGACGCTAAATCGGGCGTTTTACGCTCGCAAATTTGAGACGTTAGCCGTCATTAGAATTACATTTAACCTGTGAGATGGTCCCTGCTGGCGGATTTGTTGATAACCGCCGTAATGTATTTGTAATGCGCGCATGCGTATTGTAGTTTCCGTCCAGAAATGTCCTGGTTCGGTACAGTTAGTTTAATTTATTAAACTTTTATATGACCATTTTTGACAGTCGCGACAACGTGTCCGACATTTAGCAATCCATGTGAGGACAATGCTCATTTCTTTTTCAACTGCCCACTGTATAACCAATATAGAGATGAACTGCTTGGTACCATAGCCTCTCTTGTTCATGTTCCGCAAATCAACACTGACGATGTTAAATGGCAGTTCCATTTTATTAGAATATACGAACCTTTAAAGTGTGCTTGTCGTCCATAATAGCATTAAATCTTTCAAGAGATTTTCATAGAATTATAAGATGTTTGTTTTACTTTTGTATTTTCAAAATTGATGGTCACAATTCTAGAATTATAGAATCGTATAAGTCAAAGCTTATAAACTAATTGTCAAATCAGTAACATGTTACAGTTATACAGTTTATGTTATGTGTGATGTGAATGTATTAATTAACATGTACGTTGATCTTGGATAGTCTCGCACAAGCATGACCTGTTTGATTACTTGAATAAACTCTTTTTAAATTAAATGTTTCACTATTTCATGATGTTCGTTGTCATATTTGCAATCAAATCAGGGTTTCGAAGCGTTTGTTTCATTGAAAGTTTTTATTAATGATATGTTTTTATTTACAACACCGGAGAAGACATGAGCGTTCCGGTGCATTGAATTCCGGTCGGCATTAACTTTGTGGTTTTGACATATTCATAAAGGGTTAGAAGGGGAAATCGCTTATCTGGTCGATGTTTTCCATCCAAATGAGATCGGTAAAAAACGAACAGGAAAAGTTGCATTAAATGACGACAGTCAACCGCAAACACACAAAGAAACAAAGAACAACTATATATAAAGATGAATAAAAGGCAGGATAATACATCACAAACACACAAGGGTTGACAATAAAGATACCGCATTAGAACGGTCAGTGGCAGAAAAAGGGCCTTTGGGGGTTTAAACTGGGTTCTAGGGTGCACCAAACCTCACTCTTACCCTATTTCATCCCAATAAACAGGACAGTGTAAACAAAGATATCCCCGCCTGGTTATAATCTCTAACTAACAAGGCAGCGTTAATAGGCAATATAAGTAAAACACATAAATGATCATGTATATATAATATAAAAACAAAAGCCGAGAAAGCCACAAAGTAAGTACTCAATGACTTGGCAGAAACCAGAACAACAAGAGAACAAACTATTAAGGGTACGACAAGCCAATTTTAAAGACAATATTAAAGTGTATTCAAAACACAGTCAAGATCCCCGTGTTATCTATGTATGTTATTGTGTCCGTGTTGATCATTTTTGAATGGGGACAGTAAATGATGGATGTGGGTCTGGTGGAATGTAGAGAGTAAATGTAAAAAAAAGCGACTTTCCAGCTTCCATTTATGGATGAAGACCAAATTACCCCTCCGGGCAATTGTCATGCTCGGGCGGGTAGAATCGACGGCGTTCGACAAACCAGATGATAGCTTCCTCACATAAACATTCCTCGTCCCTTGAGTAACTACTTGTATTGTTAAAATACATTCTCAGAAATAGAAATTTTCATTTAATCCCCACAAATGTCAAATGACTTTATTTTTATACAAGCAATGACGTGATTCCCAATCCAATATCATTTGGTACTACGGAAATAAAGCCAACCTTCGTCACTAAGAATGTTGTTCTATACTGCTTCCTTTCATTGCCACACTGCTATAGACAGTCGCTGTGATGATAGACAGTCACTGTGATGAAGGACGTGCGTCTCTGATATTTATCCGCGGGGAGAAAACATTAAATCCACTAATGTTGTCACTATTAACAGATATTGATAAACGCAGTTAAGCTTTTTACAGAAATTGAACACTGCCCCCACACTTATTGTGCAAATAGATTTTCAGTTTAAGACAACTTGTTTATGCTGCATGGATGTAAAGAAAGATAAAAATATCGGACAGGGAAAGCAGCATTCAAGGACGACAGACGTGCCTGACGTGATCAGACTCCTTGTCAATATGGGGTCGGAAAACATGTTGTGTGTAGCTTTGAACTATGGAAGCAGTGCGAGACTGCAATATTTCGTATGTGTCGTTTTCGGCCGTTGCCAAAGGTCCATTATCATACTATTTTTTATAGCACAGTGGCGTTGCTTGTGCAGTGTGGCGGCAGTAAAACGTCTCCCCGCGCTTGCAATCAGTACTGTTATTCATTCGATCTTTGGAGATCGCTGAGCCCGATACTTATATTTAATTATCGGTGGTACTTTTTCATTTATTTTTGTTTTTTATTTAATTTTCGATTCAGTGGTTCCACTACTCCGGCCAATTAATGGCTCTGTGTATTGTTTAACCACTTATAGGATATGTTGTCTGCTTTTTAATTTAGTCTTTTGACTGTTACTTGTGATGTGCAGGCTTCATAACCGCCAAACTAAATTCCATTATGTTTATTTCGCTCTTCGGGGCATAGATTTTTTATTAGATACTGGGACCATACGCCGTACGACATGGGGGAGATAAATCTCCATGTCCACCGCCATGTGCATGCCATCTGCGGGATGGTTAAAATTTTGTACTATTGATTTTATTAATATTGAGTTCTGCTCAACCCGGGGCTAGAGGGCGTCAGCGGTAGCTAGCATATTTCACTACCGCTCATGAACAGTCTCAATCAAACCGAGACTGCAATATTTCGTATGTGTCGTTTTCGGCCTATTCCAAAGGTCCATTATCATACTCTTTTATACAAGGGATCTGTACGAATGAAAATCTTGTCTGCTTCCTCGTCTATCAACTTCAATGAAGAAATGGACAAAGTGGCAAATCAGTCAAATGAGTGCTTTCCAGACTGTTTAAAAATAGTATGTAAACCAGCGACAGAAATAATTACGCGATTTAATCACGCGATTTACGGTTAGTTTAAACTTATTTATTTTACATCGATTGTAACGAAAGCTCTATGAACTTATTTGAATCACTCTCGATGTCTTCCTGGGTAGAACCAGTACTAAGCAATGCAGATAAAGTGTCTTGCTCAGGTACACAACGCATATGGCAATGACGGGAATCGAACCCACGAATTTACGGTTGATGTTACCATTACGCCTAAGACCGTGAGACCTAGATTTACACTTTCGAATAGAAAATATAGAATCTTTTGAAAAATGTCCTTCTTGATAAATATTATTAAGGCCAAGTGTATATGGTGTCTGTAAGTTTTTCATCCACTTAAGTTCAGCAATATATCAAGCTTTTATTTTAAAGCCTTTAGTAGCATCATTATCAAAATGTATATATTCAACCGGTTGAACAGCTACGTTACTAAAAGTATGACCTGACCGACGAAAGTGTTGGTACAAGTAATTTTTTTAACTTTTTAGGATTACCTGCATTATATTTGTGTTCTCGAAATCGAACTTTTAAGGAACGACCTGTTTGTCCAACATATTGTATACCGCAACGTTGATAACTTATCAAGTCAGAACATAAATGACGTGAGATGTACGTCAATCAACTTTTGAAGCTAGACATACATTAAACAATCTACCATTAACAGCTGATTTAATAGTGGAGTTGTAAGATAAATAATTGCAACAACTGCACCTCTTAGCATTGCACTTATTAATAAAGGGAGAGACCCTGCGTCTTGAATGAACTAAATGATTTCTGAAAGGAGATTTTATATGGTATTACCTCAAAACAGGTGATCCTAGAGGAGTTACGCAAACTTTTGAGCCGTTATTAAAAATCCTGGTAATATTATTAGAAGGAACATGAAACGAGGTTGCCGAATGAAGATTATTTAAAGGTGTAAGGCATACATAAGGTTTAGTTCTAAGAAATAAAGAGTTATTTTGTGGAATTTGTATTGATGACGCAGAGTGTAACCGTAGAGGTGAAAGATTTATTTTTTAGACTTTTTACTAATAGACTCATAATTGTTTTTGGAGAGTAATACCATTCTGTGAAAAGCGAAATAAGGGCCAGTTAGTAGTTATTGCAGATACGAAATAGAATCTATCAAAGCTCCATAAGAAATAATATTAGTAAACTTACGGACTGTTAAAAGAGCTCCAAAACTTGACATCAGTGTCTAATACAAGATCATGAGGAAAGTAAAGGCAAACCCTAATAAAATGGGCCAAAATGTCGATGAGCACAAAACCTTCAACGCGGTATATGAAACACTCGTGTTTAAGGAAAAACTGGATCCATGAATGTCATACAATCCCTGTAGGATGATTAATAACAATATTGATTGGATGTACGGGGAGACTTTTTACGGTCGCCAAACGGCACAAACAACACTATTGTGCATATAAAGAAAGATAAACATCAGTATGTATTCCTGATGTATGGGAGACACTCAGTAAGTATAAGCTATTAGATAACGTATCTTATCAAATGCACATTTTTCATCTAAATAAGGATGGAAGAGAGTCAACAATGCTGTAAATGAATATCATACGACAGGATGGATCAGCAGAAAATCAAGTGATGATAATTTTACCCGATTCATAAATCTACATAATTTAGTAACACCAGCCTTGATCTGAAAGGTACTTGACTCTGTTTATAGCCAAAATACTACATTTAAAATTGCTCTTCATGGATAGTATTTGCAACGTCTAATTTCTTGTCTTTAAGGACCTATTTCACAAAGCTCAATGATCATTGTAAAGGCACGGAAAGCGTGCTTATTTACTGCTAACATGCTACATGACCGATTAGCTCATGTATATAAACTGAGGCCCGGGTAAAGTTCTCCTTTGAAAAGCATTGGTATATTAAACAGTATCTAGGGTATAGCAGTATATAATACTTCAAACTTTACTTTTATGAAGGAAAACATTAAAATTAACAAGTAAGCTGTACTAAACACCAAACTTCGTTGATAATTTATTGTTTTTAGAAGAAAACACACCAAAACACAACTAATGAAATACTGCTTTTATATTTTAATATGTTGGTTTCATACAAAAGCTGTACTAGGAGGGCCTGCTAAGGTACCGACCATTTTGATTTCTAGGGGTGGTGGTGGGGTGTGTGTGTGTGTGTGTGGGGGGGGGGGGGGGGGGGGGGGGGGGGGGGGGGTGGCTGGGATGTTTTTGAAATTTTTTCTGGCCCTTGAATTGTTGAAAAAAAATAAATCCTGGGTCTGACTTGAGGGAAAAAATAAACAGTCCCTCAAATTGTTAAAAAAAAATTAATCCAGCCTTCCCTCACATTCTTGGAAAAAAATAATCTGGTTGTGAGTCCAGTTAGAGCAAAACAATAATCTGGCTCCCTCTTCAGTCTATGATAAATGTAGATCTACTCCATCAGCAACTTGATTCAACATGGAGATGTTTTAACTACAATCTGGCTACATCCACAACTTCTGCTCAGAAGTTTATCGAATTCTCCAGTTGAAATGAGTTTAGATGACAGTGATAGTATCTATGGTTGTAATAAATGTGATGTACATAGATCATGGTAGTATTAAATGTGGTATTCATTAGTCATGGTAGTTATAAATGTGATAAATGTGGTATACACAGGCAATGGTGGTAGTAAATATGTTGAACATTGTATAAAGTGGTATAAAGTGGACATGGTAGTAATTTGGTATGCATTGGTCATGGTAGTAATGAATGTGAAATTTATATAAAGTCATGGTTATATTTAAAGTGGTATACATAAGTCATGGTTGTAATAAGGCCATTATTGTTTTTATAAATTTGTTTTACGAACCCTCCTACCACAAAACGAAATTAGGTATTTTATTTTTTCCGTAGGGAATTTGATAGTTTGTTTTTGTACCTCCTCCCAGATTTTAATAGAACATTTCATTCTCTTCCTTTCAATAAAATAATTAAACTATGCTTTACCAAATTTTTATTTTTAATTTTTTCCCTTCCTCCTAAAGCAATTCTCTGTCTTGATGGTTCGTAAAACAAATAATAAAAAATAATGGCCTAAATGTGTTATACATTGGTCATGGTAGTATGTAAATTGGTCATGGTAGTATGTAAATATTGCAATCCTGTGAGGTTGACAGTGAACATTTGCCAACCTTCTAAGGCTATTTATTTTATTATACTGAAAATATATGTTTGAAAAAGATATTTGGTTCTGCTAAATATTCCTTTGAAATAAAATGAGAAAACGTTGTTACTTCCGTCTGTTCAAAATCACTATTCTCAGCACTTAGAAAATAAATTTCTGCAGATGGTCCTTTGTGTTCTTTCGGAATCTTCAGCTGTGAATTCATGAGTAAACTTTTCAAATAATCTTTAGAAAATTGTGCAATCCGTGTCCGCCATTTTAGTAATGTTCACTGATTTTCATCATTTGTGCATGTATTCATACTCGTACACTGTTCATCATAGGACGTCCCATACATATAAACTTGCTTTGACTAAACAATCATAAGACAGTACAAATTATATAGGGGGGCATTACAAAAAATACTAGCATTCAGCGACTCACTCTATGGAGACATTACAAGCGATATGAGATATTACAAAAATGGGAAAACAGCATGAGTGTTTGACATTCATTATTAATAAATATGGTATCAGTGGTCATGGTAGTAATAAATGTAGTATGCATAGCTCATGGTAGCCATACACGGGGTATTCAGTAGTCATGGTAGTAATGAATGGGGTATTCAGTGGTGATGATAGTAATAATTGTGGTATTTAGTCTTAGTAGCCATGGTAGTATTAAATGTGGTATTTAGTCTTAGTAGCTGGTAGTATTAAATGTGGTATTTAGTCTTAGTAGCCATGGTAGTATTAAATGTGATATTTAGTCTTAGTAGCCATGGTAGTATTAAATGTGGTATTTAGTCTTAGTAGCCGTGGTAGTATTAAATGGGATATACAGTGGTCATGGTAGTAATACTTGTGATATACAGTGGTCATGGTAGTATAAAATGTGGTAAAGAGTAGCCATGACAGTTATACATGTGATGTACTTTGGACATGTTAGTAATCAATGTAGTATGCAGTGGTCATGGTAGTATTACAATACAAAGGTCCTGATACTTGTGCAATGGACTTTGTGATTATCACCAACAAGTAAGTGGACTTAAGAAGCAGCTTCAGCCACATGCAATGCCTATACCCCAGTGTTAATAAGAATGGTATGGAACATGGTAGACATTGCCCAGTACAAGACAATCCCTTACACCACCAAACAAACATTCAATCAATACATACTTTAGAACAGCAAAAGGAGTCTCACATAGAAAGCAGACAAGGACAAGCATAACGAGCACATGGAGTTCATGATCCACCAAAATGGAACGATCCATATTAAACAAGAGCTGTAGAAAGGACAGCATGCTCCATTATTCAAAATCAATTTTAAACAAGGCCACTGACACTTCTGTCTCACCAACCACGGTGCGAGTTCATTCACAAGGTCGTCTTAATTGTGAAGGTTATGTGGTGGTGTGTAGGGGTACAGGGAGGGGTTGACAGTAAACATATATACCAAATATTAAAGCAAGACATTCAATACCCAAGAAAGCATATGAACTTGAAGAGGGTGGGGAGGGGAAGTGAGTGAAATGTTACTGAATAGGAAAGAAACAGTATACAATACAATATTTCCATTGGGAGATTCTAAGGTGGAGAGTATGTGTATTCATGTGTGTTGGGGTGGGGGTGGGTAGAGGGGAGGGCGGGGGGAGTGTTGGAAGAAAAAACAGGATGCAGACATGGTAACTGAAAAGAAACCCAAAAGAATAGAACAAATATTTGTCTTTTTATCTGTGGTGATAGTGGTGGTGGTGTAGGAGTGGGGAAGGTGTGGGTTTATGGGGCTAATGACATTTAAAGGCTTGCCATTGTTATTTGATGTATACAGCGAGTTTCAAGGAAATATCATCTGGCTAAAATGAAATAAAAAGTTATGAAACATGTGTCTGTAAGTGTCCTTGATGACTCTGATGACATTTGTGGGTACTGAAATAAACGGACTTGCCAACAAATAAAATAAAATAAATTCTAGGTCGAAAAGGAGCTACATCTTTTCTAAAATACAATACAGAAAATATTTATCCAGAAAAAGGGCCATAATTTTGCTAAAATGCAATACAGAGTTATGGAACATGTGTCGTAACTCGGATCTATGCTTTACTGCAGTTGTATTAATAATTAACCATCACCCATTGAAATACCAGGACTTGCCTAAAAGCTTTAACCACAATTTTAGAGTAGATCTACAACAGCTCTTCTTATTCTACGAATAGTCAAACTTAAAAAAAAAAAAGTATTCTGGCTTTCAAGTTGATGAAAAAACATAATCTGGCCGGTGTACTAGTCGAAATATAAATCCCGGCTTTAAAGAATTGCAAAAAAGATATTCCGGCTGAAGGGAAAATCCCAGGCCCAACCCAAGAATCAAAATGGTCGGTCCCTAAACTGAAACAAAATTGAATACCACCATTTTCTCATGCAATTGTATGTCTAACAGTGATTTACACTTTCTCTCCTTTGGCGCTGTATTTTCCACCAAGCTGTCTATAACTGCATCGTTAAAACTGGTGAATCTTATTTGGAGGTTCTGCCGATGCCTCAGACTTTCTGGCATCAGTATCATCGTTCAAAGCTATCGTCTCTGTTTCCATTGCCGACAGCGACTCTACCTGTAGATCTTCCACCGGCTCTGCGTCCCTGTCGTCAACCATCCCTTCACTGGCATTTGCTACTTGTGATAGTTCCAATTCATCAAACAATTCCATTAGCTCATCGTTACTATTTTCTATCTCGTCGCATTTAAAAATGATATTTGCGTCAAGATGAAACACTCGACAAAAAAATTGCTCCATCGCTGACGTGTTGTTGTTTATGTTTTTGTTTATTGAAAAAAAAGTGAACGAATTATCAACATACCATAAACAAATGAAGGAGTTATGACGTATTTGCAAAACGTAAACGGAGGTGCTCATTTTGGAACGATGACATCATGGAGAATTTCACCATATATGGCAAATTGATAAGTATTGTTCAAAACAAAGAAATGAGCCATTGTATTCAAATTCTTTATTCCGAGTAAAACGGTGTATACCCTGCGCATTTTATCAGTTGTTACTAATCTAATCTAGCTGGTTTTCGAATCGTTCGAGCTTTTATTGACATAAAATATGGCAAAGATCAGATCCCAATGCAAATATTAACTGACTGACGACGGACGACGGACAACACGTCATCCCATAAGCTCACCAGCCGTTCCGTCAGAAGAGTTAAAAATACAAAAAGACATCGGTCGGATATTATATCGACTTAGCTTAATCTCTTCACCGTATCGCATTTACGACTCCACCATGTGCATGATTAATTTTTAAAAACATGTCAACACAATACAACAGCTTTGTCCACGGCGTACGATGATACCTAGTATAAAATCGTTTTTACCGTTTTCAGTCATATGCTATCGCTCAAAGACCGGATACATCGTTTTAGCACACCACGCGGATATTACCATATATTTCAGGACCAGGCCTATTTTACTTAACGTAGTAATCTCAGTCTGCGATTTGTCTAGATTTTTGCGACGTTTGTAATGTTTGTATTTGAAACAAGCGTCGCAGTTGATCATGTTTTGTGGGAGGCCAGGGAACCAGGTTAGCTGCTAAAGGTATGAAACCACTAATTATTTTCCCCATAGACACCAATGATAAAGTGTCACATATTAATGTTTTGCTGCAAATTAAACTCAAGTATGGATAATGCATCAGTGTTATGTTCATATAGAAAACTAAATTTCCACTTGAACAATCACCAGAAAAGGTGGGCTCACAAGACATGTATGAAAGTTCTTGTTTGTTTACTAAACAGGTCAACGGTACAGCTGTTTTCATTGATTGACTATTTTCATTGCCCACAAAGTGTTAGCATAGAGACAAAATTTCGAAAATGTTCATCAGTGATCCAGTAAAACCTATTAATACGCTTCTTATACATACAGCCACAAAATCGAATAGAAATGAGCAGTTTTCCCCTACTTATAATGCCCATTTCCATCAAAAAAGGTGGGATTACGTTTTATTATAGGAACTACATTCGACAACACCTCGGAGGTCTACATGTAATTAGTGGTGGTAAATCTATAAGAGAAGAATGAGATATAGGGTCCTATAGAAACTACAGCGTCCGAACGCAATGGCATCGTAGGTACGCACTGTACTGCAAACAAGGACTTGATAATACAAAGAAAGAGACAAAAAACAACAGAAAGGGTGGTGAAGACAGGGTTACCAACTTCGAACGGTCAGTAGGCAATAAGGCCTACTGGTTAGCTTGAATCGATTTTATATGCGCACAATCCTCGCTATTATCCTGTCTTCAGCGCCCAAATAGACAATACAGTGTAAACAAAACTACATCCCATTAAAAGGAATTTTCTAATAATAAAGTCCACATCCAGAGAAACCAACTAAAGAAACCCATACTAAATAATAAACATCTCAGGATGTATCCAGAATCGTACTGAACAACCATAGTAGAACAGCTAAGGAGAAAACCAATCTAGGGTACGACCAGAAAACCCGAGGGACGAAAGCTCATGCACCCTTAGTTGGGGTTTCAGTAGGTACAATCATAGAGTCCCAAGAGATAGTCCAGTCATCGCACAAGTGAAAAGTAAAGCGTAATGACTGACTGTAGAGGGGTCATTCACTAAACATGCAGTGCGGAGTAAAACCAAAGAGTTATATCCTTTTCTGACGAACTTCCTGATTAAATATGTAAACCCGTCAGACCCCTTTAACTTTCGAAGTTTATAGACCACATCTCCATACAATGAGGGTTGTGATATGCCTAGTCGTAGAAGTGTTTTAAGGTTGGTTTTGTTCAGATGTTTCTTAAATGAGGAGTTTGTGTTGTCATTTTCATAACAAGCTTAAAAACACCTACTTCGTGTATTTGCCGAGATATGGTCTTGTGAATACCAAGGACAATAGTCTGAAATAATCGACAAAAGTCAGAGATATTTATTTAACTTTTACGCTATCTGTATTGTCATACCAAATGGCATTTCTTGTCAATATACAATATTAAATAGATCAAATGCTTAGGACAGTCAATGGACATTAATAAAATATGCATTTTAGGTACAATTAGGACGATGCATATGCCAAATATGCCGATGTTCATGCCAAAATTGATTTTTTAAGCACCAATGTTAAAGTGTCACATATTAATGATTTGCTGTAAATTCAACTCAAGTATGGATAATGCAGCAGTGTAATGTTCATATAGAAAACTAATTTTCCACTTGAAAAATCACCAGAAAAGGTGGGCTCACAAGACATGTAAGAAAGTTTTTGTTTGTTTACTAAACAGTTCAACGGTACAGTTGTTTTCATTGACTGACTATTTTCATTGCTCACAAAGTGTAAGCATAGAGTCGAAATTTCGAAAATGTTCATCAGTGATCAAGTAAAACCTATTAATACGCTTCCTATACATACAACAACAAAATCGAATAGAAATTTGCAGTTTTCCTCTACTTATAATGCCGATTTCCATCAAAAAAGGAGGGATTACTTTTTATTATAGGAACCACATTCGACTACATCTCGGAGGTTTACACCCATAAGAGAAGAAAACATTTTCAGATGTTTCTTAAATGAAGAGTTTGTGTTGTCATTTTCATAACAAGCTTAAAAATACCTACTTGGTGTAAATCGAAAGATTATTTATCGAGATATGGTCTTGTAAATACCAAGGACAATAGTCTGAAATTGACAAAAGTCAGAGATATTTTTTTTAACTTTTACACTATCTGTATTGTCATACCAAATGGCATTCCTTGTCAATACACCACATTAAATATATCAAATGTTAAGAGCAATCAATGGACATTAATAAAATATGCATTTTAGGTACAATTACGACGATGAATATGCCAATTTATGTCGATGTTCATGCCAAAATTGATTTTTCTAAGCAAATTCTTCCATATTGGTGGTACCGAACCTGATTTGTAGTAGCGAATACGAGCACCAAATCGAGCTTGAATGATACGGAATATTATACTACTTTTTACACTAATCATCATTTTTCACAGTATCCTATTTTAGTGGGGTAGGGGAAAGGTTTAGTGGTTTCGTGCCTACCAAACCTGTTGCCATGCAGATTTAATTCATGAAAACATGTTCCAAACATGCAACCCTACATGTTGATACAAAAAAAACAGTTGAATTGCAAACACTTCACAAACAGATCATTTTAAACATGAAACACATTTGAAACTCAAAATTACGGCTTTTATAGACAAAATTGGGCTAAAAACGCTCAAAACCTATGTAAATAACTATGGAAAACTTATTTCTGAGCTTATGTTATCAATTGTTATCGGAAGAGTGTCCGTAGATACGAATCTGAGCGAGTCCTAATTACTGCACGTATCTCTTTATGGTATGAAACCACTAATTATTTTTCCCATAGACACCAATGTTAAAGTGTCACATATTAATGCTTTGCTGCAAATTAAACTCAAGTATGGATAATGCAGCAGTGTAATGTTCATATAGAAAACTAATTTACCACCTGAAAAATCACCAGAAAAAGGTGGGCTCACAAGACATGTAAGAAAATTCTTGTTTGTTTACTAAAAAGCTACAGCTGTTTTCATTGATTGACTATTTTCATTGCTCACAAAGTGTAAGAGTCGAAATTCCGAAAATGTTCATCAGTGATCCAGTAAAACCTATTCATACGCTTCTTATACATACAACCACAAAATCGAATAGAAATGGGCAGTTTTCCCTACTTATAATGCCCATTTCCATCAAAAAAGGAGGGATTACTTTTTTTATAGGAACTACATTCGATTTACATGTCATTAGTGGTGGTAAACCTAAATAACACCGGGAACGCGTACCTGTTTTGTATGATTTAAATTGCGGGACCCGGTACGGTTTTTGACGTGATTGCGTCGTGATCCGAAAAATGTAAAAGAAAATAACATTGTTCTTGTTGTATGATGCAATGGATAAATATAAGGAAAATAGAACATTATTATTTGATTCCAAACACATGTGTATTATTACTTATAAAAAAAAAGAAATATTCAATATCGACAAAAAGTATGTATTATCAAATATTCATTGGTAATAACAATTTCTGGGCAAGTTAAAATAAATCAGGGCATGTCAAATGACTTTTCAGTCGGGGAAAGTGAACTTTTGAAATATACTTGCCCTGGGCTATTCCCTAATTTTAATTTTCTTGGAGCAATGTTGTGGCGACTACTCCTCTGAAACTACTTGACATTTTCATAAAACTTCACAGGAATGTTGCTCTTGGTGTCTAGTAATACATATCTGCTTGTAGGGAGCATGATAGCGATTTTTCAGGTTGGCATACGGTTTAGCATATTAATTTAATTTTCTCAAATTCCTAAAGTTAAGTGTATACAATTTACAGGAACCGTTATGCATTGAGTATATATTTTTGGACTATTTTGAAAACTCGTGTGTTTACGACTAGAGAAAGTGTTTCATCACCAAAAAGTAAGTCTAGTCTAGTGTTATTTCGTCGATCAAGTGTAGCAACTCATTATTCATTACTATTCTCTGGGGAGTATATAGTGGACAGTGCAATAGGAAATGATTCGTGTCTTCTAAGGATTTACATACACATAGTGGACTTTCTACAATGTTTTTTGAAAATAAATGCTGATTTAAGCTGCTGCAGTGAGTGCGAAGGCGTGTGTGGAGACTGTGGGCCTTTCGATTACCAGTAAAGTAGTACTGTGGAACAGTAGTCGTATAACTATCCAATCTAGATTTAAAAACACTAATAGACTCGGAATTTCTCGCCGATGGGGGAAGTTCGTTCCATTCACGGATTGTAGATGGGAGAAAAGAACTGGCGTAAAACTGTGAATTACAGCGGACTATTCTTGCGTTTCCAGCGTTTCATTGTTAACGAGATTTCCAACGTTATCTGGGACAAGGGATGACAAAAAGGCAGGAGTTAAGTTTGCGTTTATTTTATAATATAACATAAGCCTATGTTTTCGTCTTCTAGCGTTCAAAGATTCCAATTCCGTTTCGCGGTTAAGGGCTACTAGGGATACACGTTTGGTTGTTCCTGTCACAATTCTGGCAGCCTCATATTGATTTTTTTCTAATTCAAGCTCTTGCGCTTTAGTACAGTTGTCCCATACGACGTCGGCATTTCAAGAGTCGGACGAATAAATGTAAAGTATATTTTTTCCAGAGATTTTCTGTCTAACTAAATGTTAATGTTCTCATTACATTTACGCGTTGCCATGCCTTTTCTTTAATAGCATCTATATGGTAACTTCATGTACCATTACTTGAAAGTGTGAGACCTAAATGTTTATGTATTTCGACTTCTGCAATAATAACAGCGTTCAACATTAGAGGAGGATGCAATGGTTTGTTTATTTTCCTGGAGATTAGGAGTGTATCTGTTTTGTTGGGATTAAGAGCAGGTCATTATTTATTATGTTTGCTGCGATATTTGGAGAGTCAACTATAACGTAAAGACTTGTATCATCGGCAAATAATTTAATAGTTGAGTTAATATTTTCAACAATGTCATTAATGTAAACAAGAAATAACAGTGGTCCCAGTATAGATCACTGAGGCACTCCAGCATTTATGTTTACACTATCGGAGATTTCACCAGGTAGTATAACGCTTTGTTTGCAATTTTGAAGGTAGTCCGAAAACCACAGTAGAAGAGATCTCGTTATACCAACTGTCTGTAATTTAAAAATCAATCCTTTGTGCCAAACTCTATCAAAAGCTTTAGAAATATCACAAAAGACTGCTAGAATTTCTTTGCCATCATCAAGAGCTTTGCAGAACGTTATGACATGATTTGAGAGAAAAGAAATAAAAACATGTTTGTGAATAATTTTTTCCATAACTTTGTCTAGTGTACTGAGGTGTGAAATAGGTCGATAGTTGGCTAATTCTGAGGGGTCATTTTTTTCAAGAACCGCACATACATACGCTAACTTCCACTGAGAAGGGATTTTGCTAATAGCCAGAGACTTTAAAGAGAGTTGATAATGGCGAAGCTAATTCAGAAGCTAGTTCTTTAAGTACTCTGTTGTTAATATTATCTGGCCTACTGCCTTGCCTAGCTTTAAGGTTTGCAAAACAGATTTGACTTCAATCGGTGTTATTTAATCCTGCTTAGCGTTGGCCTTCTAGGATCAAAATAAAAAACTGGAAGTGGCTTGTTAATGTCATTCAAATTAGACTGCGTTTTGAAAAATATTTAATAAATTCGCCTTGTCTTTGTTGTCTGTGTGTGTATTACCATTATGATGTAACGGAGGAATAGATGATGAACGATTGTTTGGACTTATAAAATATTTCAATGTTTTCCACCAATCAGATGGAGAAAGTATGTTTGAATGTAATTTGTCAGTTAGTTTTACAAAGTGATTTTCCCTTGCATTTCGTATCATAATTGTAACTTCGTTTCTAATTCGTCTGTATTCTTTCCAGTGTCTCTCGTTATTCATTCGTTTGGCTTTGTCATATAGATTCCTCCGTTATCTCATTGTTTTTCGAATATCATTATGTAACCACTGTGGTCTAACATTGATTTTTTTTTCGGAATCGTTTCATCAGCTAGATTAAGTATTTTATTAGATATATTGTCTGCGTATATGTCAATGTCGGTATGAAAACACGAGTCCCAGTTAATGTCTGCTGCATTTTGTTAAGAGATTCGTAATCGCCTCTGTCATATTGCCTTATTGTACGTTTGTATGCATTATATTTCGGTTTAGAATATTTATAACAACAGAAAATAGGGCAGTGATATCTTACGTTTTGATTTAAAAAAAAGGTTCTCCGACGCCACATACAGTAACGTTTCCTGGGTTTGAGAGTAGCAGTAAGTCGATTATTGAGTTGGAATGTTCAGTAAAATGTGTTGGTTCTCTTATAGGTTGAGTAAGGTTATATTGTTTTGATATGTCTGTTATTTTGTTTGCAGATTGCGGTTTATTCATATCAAGATTAAAATCACCTGCTATGATTATGTCAGATTTGTTTGTTTCGATGGCTAATCCTATAGATTGTTCATTACTTGAAAGTATTTGAGCATTTGAATTTGGAGGTCTAAAGAATGTTCCAAATAGTATTTTCTTATTATGTGAACGTATTTCCAACCATATGCACTCAATATTGGATAGTTCAAGATCATTACGTCTAGTGGCATTTAAATTATTATTTACGTAAAAAATAATTCCACCATGATTGTCGGATGGTCTATCTCTCCGAAATGGGGTACTAAAATTCGTAAATAAAATATCATCGGTTGATGTAGTAGTTTCGGCAAATGCAAGTATATCAAAATACAGAATAGCTCTATTATGCAGAAAACTTTGAACATTATAGTAAACTATCGATAAGTGTTGTCTGATTATATGTGTCGGGTCCTGGATTAAGTTCAATATCGCCAGATTTGAAAAGTATAAACGCCATCCACGTAACCAATTCGAAAATGTTTAGGCAGTTGGAACCCTTAACTCTTGATTGAACAGGGGTAAATAAACCTATTCTCACCCTATATAGGGCAGATTCAATATACATTTAAGTTATTCTACTGTCAGGAAGAGTATAGGGTGAGATGCTGCTGGGAAGCACACACGTTGGAACGTAGAACAGTACTAATGAAAGGAAATATAGAACATAAGAAGTAGTCAGCTTGACTAAGAGTCTATATGGAATAGGAATATGAAGAAGAAAATACATAGTCATTACAAAATATGTAAATAGAAGTTCAAGGATGCATATTACTTTAGTCAACCTTAGATATTCGTATCATTTCCACATGAGTAAACAAAAACTGGTGACACTCATAGATTGGTCCTGTCACTAGAAAGTGAAGCGTCCTTAGACATTTATACTATTCTGCAAGATATAAGTTATTAGGATGTAAATACAACATATCAATAACGACAAAAAACGAACATTAAACATTTAAAGGATGCATAAACAGTCAACAATCAGGGGGAAATACTTTTAGAATTAGTTCAGAACTGACTTGATAAAAAAGAATAGCATCCTAATCGTAATATACGAAGTCAAATAGAATTTACAGTTAGGCTATTAATTAAATCGGGATCAATGCGTTTATCCCGTTAGTTATATTTATTACAACCGAGACTACCGAGGCGTTGTTTTTGTTTGTTTTTTCGATACTTCATTTGTCCAGCATCATGTGTCCTATTTAATATATTACACAAGACTGACACCGGGCCCCATGGCTCAGTTTGGACAACGTACAAGTTTTTTTCAATCCAAATCATGGGTCCCCGCAGGAGTCTGTGTTAAAACATATCATAAAATAAAACGAGAAAACGTAATGCAAAAACATCACGCACACACTATGTCGACTCGCACAGCATACTTAATTATTATCTTGAATCAATAATGCATATTAATTTAATATATTACACAAAATGATATATAGGGTCCTATAGAAACCACAGCGTCCGAACGCAATGGCATCGTAGGTCCGCACTCTACTGCAAACAAGCACTTGAAACTAAAATGAAAGAGACAAAATACAACAGAAAGGGTGGAGACTGACAACGGGCCCCGTGGCTCAGTTAGAACAACATACAAACTTTTTCAACCCAAACCACGGGACCCGCAGGAGCCTTTGTTAAATCATATCATACAATAAAACGAGAAAACGTAATACAAAAACATCACGCGAACACTATATCGACTCGCACAACATATTTAATTATTATATCGAATTAATAAAGCACATTAATTAAATATATTGAACAAGACACCGGTCCCCGTGGCTCAGTTTGAACAACATACACGATTTTTCAAGCCAAACCATGGAGTCCCCGCAGGAGTCTGTGTTAAATCATATCATAAGATATAACAAGAGAACGCAATACAAAAACATCACGCACACACTATGTCGACTCGCACAATAAATAATCAAACAAAACAACAAGATTGCTGCCACAGCTACAAATATATTTTATACAATACAAGTTTGTGGCGACTACTTACCAAAAACATAAGTAACATTGCTTTGGAACCTTTACTAAAATAACTGGCATGACATGCAGTTGGTCCCACAGAAAATTCATTTCGATTCGATGTCAAACATGGCCATATCGTTGTCGTGTTCCGGTTGTTTGGTTTTGGTGGAGTTGTGGCTCTATACAAGTTTTAATACACAAACTCTGTCCGGACTAGTTCTTCCAAACCACCGGTCAACGAAACTTGGTTGTGTATATCATTGTCGTGTCCCATTTGAATGATATTTGGCGGAGTTATGGCCCTTTAAAGGTTTTAATACACAAACACTGTCCGACTAGTTTGCCTGATCCCCTGGCCGGATTTCAACGACACTTTGTAGTGATGATCATTACCAAGCCTAGTTGCGCATATCACCATCGTGTTCCAGTTGAATGATTTTCGGCGGATTTATGGCCCTTTCCCCAGTGAAAAAGACATCTGTTTTTACTTAAAACTGCCTCTAGTTATAATTTGGCATGGTTATTTAGGGACTCGAGGCACAACATAATTACAGAAAATGAATAATGACCGCCTGCATAAAGGGGCCCATCTACAGGGGAACAACTTGGGGAACTTGCGGAGTTTCCGCCTTGTGACGCTAACTCCCGCCATTTCCTTTGAGATTACATGTTCATAAGTGGTGTATGTCTTAGTTAAGGATGTGTAGATGCACAATAAGTCATATTTTGGTTCCATCTGCTGGGGCTCCCAAAGCGGTAATGGGGTAAAAAACTCAAAACTAATAATATCTTGTCCAAATGCGAATGCATGTGTAAAACGGGTTTTGACTCTAGCGTAAAGGGGCCCCTCTACATGGGTACAACTTGGGGAACTCGCAGTATTTTACATGTTCGACTACCATTTTGCTCAATGCAGGGCAAAGGGTTTTGTCATAAGTGCCATAACAACTAATATCCCCCACCGACTCCATATAGAAAGTAGAGCGATAAGGCCCTCTTGGGCCTCTTGTTGTTTTTTGATGTTACATGTATTGTAATTGTTGCTTGTTTTAATACGTGTTTTTGGTTGGCCCTGTTTTTGAAAAAGATTCATTTCCTGTATGACTTTTATACATACTTTCATACCCATAGAAAGCGAAGACAACCTGAAATGTTTTTTCAAGAAACATTAAAAAATTCAATTGTAAAACCACATAAAACAGATGATTAATTATGTTTCATTTTCTTTAAAAGACTTTGGAATTTTGTTAAATTTAAAGGCTGTCAAGAAAGTATCGTTCTTCTGCATCCAGTATAATAAAAAAAGAATTGTGCGAGTCAAACACTATATAAATATTGCATCCCAGTGAGGGAGACAGTGGATATTGTCAACCTGAGGAAAATAATATCAACCGAGGCGAAGACGAGGTTGACATTATTTTTCCGAAGGTTGACAATATCCACTGTCTTTAAAGTAACAAATCTGCTCGCCACATTTTTTTATTTTCCTTTGGTAAACCAAGCGTGTAAGCGTGTATTGACATAACTTCAACTGTATTTTAATAAGCGTCCTCCGATTTCCAATTGCCAAAGTGTGTCGTTATTGGAAAAAAACCAAAACCTATTTTTATACTTCCCGTGACGTCACAATCGTGTAACAGTAAACATTGTTTACCGGTGAACAGTAAACATTGCTTTACGCTAAGGGTATGGGCAATTTATACAGGAGTGTAGACGTGAGGTATAATAAATATAAATATTTACTGGCTGTAAATGTAACATTATATATTGATGGATAAAGCGTTTTTATAAAATAGAGTTTGTTCTTTTACTAGTCATGCTATATCCTTAATTTTAATTCCCGTATTATTTATTATTTGTGAAATAATTTTTTCATAATAATTTCTGTTTTCAAGATCGCAAAAATATCTAGTACTATTCTTTATTTCCATTTTCATTTTGTTTTTCATCTTAATATGTTCCATGTTGCTTGTTCTTCCCGTATTATATTTAGGTCATTGTTTAGTTGATCAATATGATACTTTATTGTCTGAATCAGATTTACCTAAACATTTCATCTGGGTTTTTTCTATGCGTTGTTCCTTATATATATTGTTAAAGTTTTGTGTACGAAGAGTATTATATCGATTTACCCATTATCATTAATTTAAGTGTTCCGTAAAATGCTGGTCAATTATTGTCAACATTATATTATTGTTGTCATTGTAATTTCTGTCATTATGGTTATTATTTTATCACTATTATCATTATCATTATTGACGTAATCATTATAATTATTGTTATTATTTGGATTTTTATTCTGATGTGGATACTTATATTGAGTGTCTCTGCTATGCATGTTTTCATCCAAGTTATATATGCAGCATAATTACATAACTATTGTTGAATTTCCAAGCATGATATAATTGTCGTTTGGATCAATAATTGTATCAGTAATTGCATATTTAAACGAGTTTGTTAAACATAATGGCAATACTTCTACTTGAATAACTAAAATATATGTCGTGACCTCATTCAGAACGCCAGTTTGATTCAACTTCCTTCGTTGGGTGACAGTCTATAAGGATTTATATATCATATTGTTTTCTTTATACATTAATAGAAATTCTGTTTCACTATATCTGAGAACAAATCCCTACAATTTAAACTCCCTATTTTTAAATGAGCAAGTATTGTTTAAAAGCGTGTATGTTTGAAATACAATGTTAAACAGGAGATAAAAATACACATCGTCGACTAAAGAAAAAGTATACTAAGATTGGTAGATATGACCTTTAGGGGTTTGAAAACCTTTAAAACTATCGATACGGTTGTACCGCAAAAAAGAAATATAAAAATGATCGGACAGGGAAAGTAGCATTCAAGGAGGACAGTCAACCACAAAACACGGAAACAAACACGCATACAGATAAGCAAGAAGCAAAAGTAATAATAAACGCAAACGACATCACAAACACAAAAGGGTTGACAATAGGGTTACCGCCTTGGAACGGTCAGTGGCAACAAAGGCCACTGGGGGTTTCAACCGGTTCTAGGGTGCACCAAACCTCATACTTACCCTACTGTCATCCCATTAAAACAGGACAGTGTAAATAAAGAAATTCCCGCCATTATCTTATTTCTAACCAACAAGGCAGCATCAATAGGCAATATAAGTAAAACATAAATATGTTCGTGTAAATATAATACAAAAAAAACAATAGCCTAGAAAGCCACAATGAAGGTACTCATTGACTCAGAAGCCAGAGCAACAACAGAATAAACCTTGAGGGCACGACAAGAAAGATCATCAACAAACATCAAACACCACCGTCCGAATGGGCTTTAGGTAGGCGTCATCATAGGGTCCACAGCATGTCCGGTCATCGTACAGGTAAAGAGGAAAGCATAGTGGCGAACTGTAAAAGGGTCCACCACGAAGCATGTAGTACGTTGCAAAATGATAGGTCATAACCTCTTTTGATAAACGTTTTAACAAGTTTAACAAAGGTAGTATGAAAGTGATCATGACCAAGAATCTTACGAAGTTTATAAATCACATCACCATAGAAGTCAGGTTGTGATAGTCCTTGTCGCAAAAGAGTCCTTAAATTACTTTTATATTTAGAAAGAAGATCAGGGTTACGATAATAAAATTTTGCAAAGGTTTTACGAAGTTTATGGTAACGGTATCCCTGATTGAGTAGCGTTTTAGTTATACAAAGATTACGAATATTAAAGTCCTCAACTCGAGTACAAGCTCTTGAAAAACGCAAAGCTTTGTTTTGGGCCCGCTATTTTTGCTTTATATAAAAAATAGGACAACCGTGGTAGTAGTTGATGAAAACCTAGTATATTGTGCCAACTCTATAACAAATGATCTTTACAAAATATCGGAATAGTAAAATATGGACTTTTACATTTAATAATAAAAACAATCGCTTTGTCCGCACTAGAAAAAACAACAATACCATTCAATAGTTTATTTAAATAAATACGTAGTGCGAAACATAGACTAACACTGTCATCTTGGTTTAACAAATCAAACAGAAATATAAAAAGATCGGACAGGGAAAGTAGCATTCAAGGAGGACAGTCAACCACAAAACACAGAAACAAACACGCAAACAGACAAAGAAGAAGGCAAAAGCAATAATAAATGCAAACGCATCACAAACACAAAAGGGTTGACAATAGGGCTACCGCCTTGGAACGGTCAGTGGCAAAGTAGGCCACTGGGGGTTTAAACCGGTTCTAGGGTGCACCAAACCATACAAAAAATGTAAATGAACAATCACGGGCACGTTTTGACATTCAACGAGTGTTTAAAGACAAAGTAGAGAGACAATCTCTGTTAAATATATGTATCGCCGTTATAAGGTATATTTTAAATATCTGACTCAGAAAGTATAACAGTAAACAACCAGATTCCGACCTGTTAGACAGCATCCAAGTTGAAACAGCGCGAATTATAACACGCCTTATGTGCAACTCCTCTAGATCATATTTGTATACTGGACTTAGAAACAGTAGCAAATTGACGAAAATATCATAAACTTGATACTAATTTTAAAATAGATCATGGCTTTAGAAAAAGGCGGGACTGTTAATATTTTGTTTGTAATTTATCTTGTTCGGCGATATCCAAGTTTCTCATTTCATACTCTTTTTAAGGTAATTGCACATAGAGCTCACAGTTCATATCGCTATTTTTATAGAAAACGGCCAAGAGAACATTATCCCTTATTAACTAAGAAATACAGATAAAGGTGATCCGGAGCAAAAAACACAATTAAGAGAATAAAGCAGCAGACTCGGTTTTATTGAGTTTGTTCATGAGAAGTAATGAAAAAAGCAACACCTCTCACGCCCCCTAGCACCGGCTTAAGCGGTATTCTACTTCAAAGCCACCTATATTGGGCTCGTTGGTCCCAAAGGACCAGTAAAAATAACACTACTGATTCGTAGCACGGAGAGACTTTTTACAGCCGCCACACTGCACTAAACGAACGCTAGTGTGCATGTTAATAAATACTGATAAAGATGATCCTTTGAAAGCAAAAATGACAATTAAGAAAATAAAGCAGAATACAAAAGTACTATTTTATTAATTCAATTATAATAGTACATAAAAAGGGAAAGTTCCCGGTGTTATGCATTTATTTGTACGTTTAAGAGATAACACTGGTTTTACAAAACCAACCACATACCGTCCCAGATTTAAAATCTTAGCGTGGTTACCTCAATTATAATGCTTTTTCATTTAAATGCAGGAAATGTAAAGTAAAATCATACATACACGCGTGTTTTTCTGTGAAAACTCAAATTCATCGGTAACGGCGTTTTGTTATGTGACGTAAAATAATTTTCAGACGGTAAATCGGGCGTTTTACGGTCGCAAATTTGAGACGTTAGTCGTCATTAGAATTACATTTTACGGATTTATTGATAACGGCCCTTATATATTTGTTATGCGCGCATGCGTATTGTTGTTTCCGTCCAGAAATGTCCTGGTTCGGTACAGTTATTTTAGTTTATTAAACTTTTATATGACCATTGTTGACAGTCACGACAACGTGTCCGACATTTAGCAATCCATGTGAGGACAATGCTCATTTCTTTTTCAACTGCCCACTGTATAACCCATATAGAGATGAACTGCTTGGTACCGTAGCCTCTCTTAATCATGTTCCGCAAATCAACATTGACGATGTTAAATGGCAGTTCCATTTTATACGACTATACGAACCTTTAAAGTGTGCTTGTCGTCCATAATAACATTAATCTTTCAAGAGATTTTTTCATAGAATTATATAATTTTTGTTTGACTTTTGTATTTTCAAATTTGATAGTGACAATTCTAGAATTATAAAATCGTATGAGTTTCCATTGTGATTGTTTATTTTTTCACTTTCTAAATTTCTGCAAAACAGATAACGTTACATATGTGTTTTGACACATAATTCATAAGTCAATAACCTCTTTTTTATAAACTAATTGTCAAATCAGTAACATGTTACAGTTATACAGTTTATGTTATGTGTGATGTGAATGTATAAATTAACATGCACGTTGATCTTGGATAGTCTCGCACAAGCATGACCTGTTTGATTACTTGAATAAACTCGTTTTTAAATTAAATGTTTCACTATTTCATGATGTTCGTTGTCATATTTGCAATCAAATCAGGGTTTCGAAGCGTTTGTTTCATTGAAAGTTTTTATTAATGAATATGTTTTTACTTACAACACCTGAGAAGACATGAGCGTTCCGGTGCATTGAATTCCAGTCGGCATTAACTTTGTGGTTTTGACATATTCATAAAGGGTTAGAAGGGGAAATCGCTTATCTGGTCGATGTTTTCCATCCAAATGAGATCGGTAAAAAACGAACAGGAAAAGTTGCATTAAATGACGACAGTCAACCGCAAACACACAAAGAAACAAAGAACAACTATATATAAAGAAGGATAAACATATCGGACAGGGAAAGCAGCATTCAAGGACGACAGTCAACCACAAAACATAAAAACAAACACGCAAACAGACAAACGAAAAGGCAAAAGTAATGAAAAATGCAAACGACATCACAAACACAAAAGGGTTGACAATAGGGCTACCGCCTTGGAACGGTCAGTGGCAAAGTAGGCCACCGGGGGTTTAAACCGGTTCTAGGGTGCACCAAACCTCACACTTACACTAATGTCAACCAATTAAAACGGGACAGTGTAAATAAAGAAATCCCCGCCATGATTAAATCTCTATCCAACAAGGCAGCATCAATAGGCAATATAAGTAAAACACAAATATGCTCGTGTAAATATAATACAAAATAATAATAGCCTAGAAAACCACGATGAAGGTACTCAATGACTTGGCAGAAGCCAGAGCAACAAGAGAATAATAAATACTAATAAAGGTAATCCTTTGAGAGCAACAAACACAATTAAGAGAATAAAGCAGCAGACTCGGTTTTATTGAGTCAACCATTAAGGGCACGACAGGAAAGATTATAGACAAACATCAAACGCCACCGTCCTTTTAGGCTTTAGGTAGGCGTCATCATAGGGTCCACAGCCTGTCCGGTCATCGTACAATTAAAGAGGAAAACATAGTGGCGAACTGTAAAAGGGTCCACCACCAAGCATGCAGTACGTTGCAAAATGATAGGGTCATAACCTCTTTTGATAAACTTTTTAATAAGTTTAACAAAGATAGTATGAAAGTGATCATGACCATGAATCTTAAAGATGAATAAAAGGCAGGATAATACATCACAAACACACAAGGGTTGACAATAAAGATGCCGCATTAGAACGGTCAGTGGCAAAAAAAGGGCCGTTGGGGGTTTAAACTAGGTTCTAGGGTGCACCAAACCTCACTCTTACTCTATTGTCATCCCAATAAACGGGACAGTGTATATAAAGATATCCCCGCCAGGTTATAATCTCTAACCAGCAAGGCAGCGTAAATAGGCAATATAAGTAAAAATACATAAATGATCATGTACATATAATATAAAACAAAAGCCTAGAAAGCCACAAAGTAAGTACTCAATGACTTGGCAGAAGCCAGAACAACAAGAGAACAAACTGTTAAGGATACGGAAAGACAAGCTTAAAGAGAAACAAGTTTGTTCAAAACACAGTCAAGATCCCCGTGTTATCTATGTATGTTATTGTCTCCGTGTTGATCTTTTTTGAATGGGGACAGTAAATGATGGATGTGGGTCTGGTGGAATGGAGAGAGTAAATGTAAAAAGATGGCGACTTTCCAGCTTCCATTTATGGTTGAAGACCAAGTTACCGCTCCGGGCAATTGTCATGCTCGGGCGGGTAGAATCGACGGCGTTCAACAAGCCAGCTGGATAGCTTCCTCACATAACCATTCCTAGTCCCATGTGTAACTACTTGTATTTTTAAAATATATTCTCAGAAATAGAGAGTTTCATTTAATACCCCCAAATGTCAAGTAACTTTATTTTTATACAAGCAATGACGTGATTCCCAATCCAATATCATTTGCTACTACGGAAATAAAGCCAACCTTCGTCACTAAGCATGTTGTTCTATACTGCTTCCTTTCATTGCCACACTGCTATATACAGTCGCTGTGATGATAGACAGTCGCTGAGATGAAGGACGTGCGTCTCTGATATTTATCCGTGGGGAGAAAACATTAAATCCACAAATGTTGTCACTATTAACAGATATTGATAAACGCAATTAAGCTTTTACAGAAATTGAACACAGCCCCCACACTTACTGTGCAAATAGATTTTCAATTTAAGACAACTTGTTTATGCCACATGGCTGTAAACATCAGTATGTATTCCTGATGTATGGGAGACACTCAGTAAGTATAAGCTATTTGATAACGTACTGGCTTTCTTATCAAATGCACATTTTCCACAGAAAGTCAAGTGATGATAATTTTACCCGATTCATAAATCTACATAATTTAGTAACACCAGCCTTGATCTGAAAGGTACTTGACTCTGTTTATAGCCAAAATAATACATTTAAAATTGCTCTTCATGGATATTATTTGCAACGTCTAATTTCTTGTCTTTAAGGACCTATTTCCCAAAGCTTAATGATCATTGAAAAGGCACGGAAAGCTTGCTTATTTACTGCTAACATGCCACATGACCGATTAACTCAGGTATATAAACTGAGGCCCGAGTAAAGTTTTCTCTTTGAAAAGCATTGGTAACTTGAACAGTTTTTCGGGTATATCAGTATATAATACTTCAAACTTTACTTTTATGAAGGAAAACATTCAGATTTAACAAGTAAGCTGTACTAAATACCAGTCTTTATTGATAATTTATTGTTTTAGAAGAAAACACACCAAAACACTTTCTAATGAAATACTGCTTTTATATTTTAATATGTTGGTTTCATACAAAAGCTGTACTAGGAGGGCCTGCTAAACTGAAACAACATTGAATACCACCATTTTCTCATGCATTTGTATGTCTAACAGTGATTTACACTTTCTCTCCTTTGGCGCTGTATTTTCCACCAAGCTGTCTATAACTGCATCGTTAAAACTATACCCTGCGCATTTTATCCGTTGTTACTAATCTGATCTAGCTGGTTTTCGAAATTGTTCGAGCTTTTATTGACATAAAATATGGCAAAGATCAGATCCCAATGCAAATATTAACTGACTGACGACGGACGACAGACAACACGTCATCCCATAAGCTCACCCGCCGTTCGGTCAGAAGAGTTAAAATACAAAAAGGCATCGGTCGGATATTATATCGACTTAGCTTAATCTCTTCACCGTATCGCATTTACTATTCCACCATGTGCATGTTAAATTTTTAAACATATGTCAACACAATACAACAGCTTTGTCCACGGCGTACGATGATACATAGTATAAAATCGTTTTTACCGTTTTCAGCCATATGCTATCGCTCAAAGACCGGATACATCGTTTTAGCGCACCACGCGGATATTACCATGTATTTCAGGACCAGGCCTATTTTACTTAACATAGTAATCTCAGTCCGACGATTTGTCTAGATTTTTGCGACGTATGTAATGTTTGTATTTGAAACAAGCGTCGCAATTGATCATGTTTTGTAGCAGGCCAGGGAACCAGGTTAGCTGCTAAAGGTATTTAACCACTAATTATTTTCCCCATAGACACCAATGTTAAAGTGTCACATATTAATGATTTGCTGCAAATTCAACTCAGCAGTGTAATGTTCATATAGAAAACTAATTTGAAAAATCACCAGAAAAGGTGGGCTCACAATACATGTAAGAAAGTTCTTGTTTGTTTACTAAACAGCTCAACGGTACAGCTGTTTTCATTGGTTGACTATTTTCATTGCTCACAAAGTGTAAGCATAGAGTCGAAATTAAGAAAATATTCATCAGTGATCCAGTTAAACCTATTAATACGCTTCTTATGCATACAACTACAAAATCGAATAGAAATGTGCAGTTTTCCCCTACTTATAATGCCTATTTCCATCAAAAAAGGAGGGATTACTTTTTATTATAGGATCTATATTCGACTACACCTCGGAGGTTTACATGTAATTAGTGGTGGTAAACCTCAATAACACCGGGAACGCGCACCTGTATGGTTTAAATTGCCGGACCCGGTACGGTTTTTGACGTGATTTGCGGCTTGATCCTAAAAATGTAAAAGAAAATAACATTGTTCTTATTATATGACGCAATGGATAAATAAAAGGAAAATAGAACATTATTGTTTGATTCCAATCACATGTGTATTATTAATTATAAAAAAAAGTAATAAAAGGCGATATATTCAATATCGACCAAAATTATGTATTATCAAATATTCATTGGTAATAACAATTTCGGGGCAAGTTAAAAAAAATCAGGGCAGTTCAAATGACTTTTCAGTCAGGGAAGTGAACTTTTGAAATATACTTGCCCTGGGCTATTCCCCAATTTTAATTTTCTTGGAGCAACGTTGTGTCGACTACTCCTCTGAAACTACTTGACATATTTTTCATAAAACTTCGCAGGAATGGTGCTCTTGGTGTCTAGTAATACATGTCAGCCGGAAATTCAAGAAATACAATTTATTGCCGGCCACTTCCCAAAAGTGTTATTGATTTGTAATATTAAACCAAAATGACTGGCATGCCATGTAGTTGGTCCTAACCAAAATTCATTTCGATTCGATGTCAAACATGCCCATCTTTGTTTATATATAGTTTGTAGGAAAAACTTGTGGCGACTACTCCTCTAAAACAACGTCATGGATTTCTATGAAACTTTACAAGAATGTTGCTCTTACTATCTCGTTGGTCCTAGCAACGAAACAGGCCGGCCGGAAATTCTATATTGTTGCCACAACTACAAATATATTTTATACAATACAAGTTTGTGGCGACTACTTCTCAAAAAACATAAGTAACATTGCTTTGAAACCTTTACTAAAATAACTGGCATGACATGCAGTTGGTCCTACAGAAAATTCATTTCGATTCGATGAAACATGGCTATCAGCGGCCATCTTAAAAAGAGTTATATAGGAAAAACTTGTGGCGATTATTTTGAAAAACCCTGATGGATTTTCATGACACTTTACAGGAATGTTGCTCTTGATGTCTAGTTGGTCCTAGGTAGAAATCAGGTCGGCCGGAAATTCACAGCTAAAAATACATTTTTAAAAATACATATTCATGGCAACTACTAAAAAAAGAAAGATTTTAACCAGCTATACTTCCTACAACCCTTACTCATGTACTTTAGGTGAAGATTCGGCGGCCTCTCGCTCGGTGGATAAGGACGCCTCGGCTTGAGCGATCTATAACATATAACAAGAATCACTTCGCCAAAAACAATCTTAAAAATCATACAATCTTTAATCTTAACTATAGGAACAGCTCAAAACCATTTTCGTCATTCAGCACGCAGAACTTTGATTTCATGTAGAGTTTATGTATCTCTACTACTCTTTTCATTAAAGGGCCACACGGCAATATTGAATTTTTATCATGCATTAAAATATGTCTCTCCATTTATAAATACAGTATCTTTTTGACTTGAAACCTGCTTGCATATATTTAAATACAATTTTGATTTTTTCCACTTTTCTTCATTATTCTACCATAGGTTTTAATACATTATTGGTGAAATATAATCAACAGTTAGTAATATGCAACAGCCACTTGCTTTACGCTATTCATATAATTAATATTAATGATTGAACAAATGCAATTTATGTAGAAATACTAACAGAACGGCGAGTTTTACAAAAATCAAGATTGTCGTGTGCCCTTTTAATATACAGCAGAATACTAAGTTGTTCACTGTACGATAAAGTCAGCTAATTGGTGGTATTCCAAGACGTGCTCATTGGCATTTCAATACGAAAAGAAAAGTAGGCACACATTTTGAAAGGAAATTGGGTTTTATTGAGAACTTTACTGAAAGGCATAACAAACACATATCAAACACAGCAATTGTATAACTACGTCAGTAGCGGCAAAACAGATAGTTGGATAACAACGCCGGTCGTGGAAAAATAGTAGCATAATTAGCTTTCAACTTTTTATCTAAACATATTTCTTTTACATCGATTGCGACGATTTACCACTGGTAACGGCAAAACAGATAGCTGTATAACAACGCCGATCGTGGAAAAATAGTAACCTTACTAGCTTTTAATTTTTTATCTAAACATAATTCTTTTACATCGATTACGACGCTCTACCACAGGACCTCCATGCTTGTCACTGCCTTTCATTTGTTAAAGCGTATCTCGCGATTCTCGGATATATGGCCGCCTTTCATTGGTGAAGTTATACAAACCTCATAACCTAGTATAAGCGTACGATGTCAGAAGTGCCTCAAGAATACACAGACAAACCACAATACCTAGTCTCGGTGGTCAGCTCGATGTCAATAGTACTCCAAATGTCCATAAACAAACCTTGCTTGCCATCTTTGGGATGGTTAAAATACTGTACTGTTGATTTATATGAATACTGAGTTCTGCTCAACCCGGGGCTAGAGGGCGTGAGCGGTAGCTAGCATATTTCACTACCGCTCATGAACATTCTCAGTCAAACCGAGACTGCAATATTTCGTATGTGTCGTGCTCGGCCGTTTCCAAAGGTCCATTATCATACTCTTTTTTTATAGCACAGTGGCGTTGCTTGTGCAGTGTGGCGGCAGTAAAACGTCTCCCCGCGCTTGCAATTAGTACTGTTATTCATTCGATCTTTGGAGATCGCTGAGCCCGATACTTATATTTAGTGATCGGTGGTACATTTTCAATTTCTTTTGTTTCCTTACTTAATTTTCGATTCGGTGGTTCCACTACTCCGGCCGATAAAAGGCTCTGGGTATTGTTTAACCTATCATAGGATATGTTGTCTGCTTTTTAATTTAGTCTTTTGGCTGTTACTTGTGGCTTCATAACCGCTGCTCCCAACTAAATGCCTTTCTCTTTATTTTGCTCTTCAGGGCATACAATTTTATAAAATCCTTGGACCATACGCCGCTGGATATAGGGGATGAAAAAAGATACACATATTGCTATATCCACCGCCATATGCTTGCCATCTTCGGGATGGTTAAAATACTGTACTGTTGATTTTTTTATGAATATTGAGTTCTGCTCAACCCGGGGCTAGAGGGCGTGAGCTGTAGATAGCATATTTCACTACCGCTCATGAACAGTCTCAATGAAACCGAGACTGCAATATTTCGTATGTGTCGTGCTCGTTCGTTTCCAAAGGTCCATTATCATACTCATTTTTAAAACTTAGTCTCGGTGGTCAGATCAGTGTCAATAGTACTCCAAAGGTACACATACAAACCTCAAAAACCTAGTCTCGGTGGTCAGATCAATCAATGTCAATAGTACTCTAACGGTACACACACAAACCTCAAAACCTAGTCTCGGTGGTCAGATCAATGTCAATAGTACTCCAAAGGTACACACACAAACCTCAAAACCTAGTCTCGGTGGTCAGATCAATGTCAATAGTACTCCAAAGGTACACACACAAACCTCAAAACCCAGTCTCGGTGGTCAGATCAATGTCAGTAGTACTCCAAAGGTACACACAAACCTCAAAACCTAGTCTTGGTGGTCAGGTCGATGTGAACAGTTCTCCAAAGATACATAATACAACCTTCAACAACTGGTCTCGGTGGCCAGCTCGTTACCAGTAGTATTCGAAAGGTACATATAAACTCTCAGAATAAGCGTGCGGCTGAATAGTACTACTATTCCAAAGGTATATATATAAACCTTCAAACGTAGTCGAAATATAGTATCGGTCTACTACTCGATGCCAATAATACGCCTAGGTACAGATACAAACCTCAGAACACAATATAAGAGTACGGCTAAATGTCAAACGTAGACCGAGATACATATACAAACTTCAGAACAGAATACATGAGTACGGCTAAATGTCAAACATACGCCTAAGTACCAATACAAATATCAAACATAGTAAAGGCGTACGACCCACTGTCAAACGTACGCCTAGGTACACATACACACCTCAAACATAATAGATACGTGACTTACTATCAAACGTATGCCTATGTACAAATGCAAACCTCAACACATAGTGAAGGTGTACGACTCACTGTCAAACGTATGCCTAGGTACATATACAAACCTTAAACATAGTAGTTGCGTGACTCACTGTCAGAAGTATGCCTACGTACACATACAAATATCAACACATAGTAAAAGTGTACGAATAACTCTCAAACATACGCCTATGTACACATACAAACCTCAAAACATAGTAAGGATGTAAGACTCAATGTCAAACGTACGCATATGTACACATACAAACCTCAACACAGAGGAAGGATGTAAGACTCAATGTCAAATGTACGCCTATTTACACATACAAACCTCAACACAGAGTAAGGATGTAAGACTCAATGT
This sequence comes from Cyrtodaria siliqua, assembly GCA_037043455.1. Lineage (NCBI taxonomy): Eukaryota > Metazoa > Mollusca > Bivalvia > Adapedonta > Hiatellidae > Cyrtodaria > Cyrtodaria siliqua. The sequence goes on from JAWPHD010007223.1 coordinate 123,963, forward strand.
CAAATGTACGCATTTGTACACATACAAACCTCAACACATAGATGAGGCGCACGACTCAATTTCAAACGTACGCCTATGTACACATACAAACCTTAAAACATAGTAGAAACGTACGACTCAATGCCAAACGTTCGCCTAGGTACACATACAAACCTCAAAACATAGTAGAAACGTACGACTCAATGCCAAACGTACGCATAGGTACACATACAGCCCTAAACACATAGTAGAAGGGTACGACTCACTGTCGAACGTAAGCATAGATACATATATAAACCTCCATAACATAGTAGAAGGGTACGACTCAATGTCAAATGCACTTCTAACGTTTATACTATACACGTATTAAGACCTAAATGCAGTGCACCTATACATAACTCCTAGGTATACGAACTATCCACAACATAGTATAGGCGTAAGACTCAATGTCAAACATATTCCTAGGTACACATGAAAACCTCAAAACATAGTATAGGCCTAAGACTCAATGTCAAACATACTCCTAGGTACACATGAAAACCTCAAAACATAGTATAGGCGCAAGATTCAATGTCAAACGTACTCCTAGGTACACATGAAAACCTCAAAACATAGTATAGGCGTAAGACTCGATGCCAAAGGTACACATGAAAACCTCAAAATATGATATCATCGGTCGACGCAATGTCAAAAGGACTCATTTAGTAGTGCACATACACATACAGATGTGAACAACTACTATATGGGCAAGAATACAAACGCAGATAAATTTTCTTTTGAATATTGCTTTTGTTTGTGTCTATATTGTGACTATAGATTGATAATAGTTTGTCAGTCCCTTTTACCATAAAGTTTATTAGGCTAAGGGTTAGAAAACAAAGAATGCCGAGGCTCTGCGTTTTCGCCAATCCTGATAAACTTGGTATTAACAGGCACTGCCATATAATTATGTGCATCATGTAGATTATCCACAGTTCTGAATGGTTTACCAGTTGTATCTGTTGAATAAGATGCAACGCGATGAGTGGACATACCATTTTTTTTTTTCAAGACGTTTGATGATCTCAGGTAACGTTTCGTACAATAAACGCCGAGGGATTCCGCATAGCTATAGCTTTTTCAATAGGTCACCCCTTTATCAGGCAGAAAAGTACTTGCCTTTCTCTGCAATTTTAAGTCAAAATAAAGAATTAAATCTGTTCTGTCATGTTTTAAACAAATTAAGTTAAATAAAGTTCAGAGCTGTAGATAAGATGAGATACTCGTTTTTAAAAGTATCCTCAGTTTTTTTAAATTGTATCCTTACTCATCAAGTTACTATACTGACTTTTAAAACAAAGACCATACAGTGTTTCGGTTTACTTAACATCTATTTAAAATGTATTTAATGGATTCACATCCATTTTGGCAACATGAACTATTTAAAAATGTGTTTGAACGTGTTCCTTGTTCATTATGAATCTGATGAGTAAATACTCATTGCAGTCTAAACAAATCTACAGCTCTGAGGTTTATTTTTAACTTTGTTTTGGTCGCTTTATTTTACCTAAATAACGCAGATACTGAATGCACATGCTCATTAGTACTTGCACGTGTCGCATGTGTTATCACCATTTGGTAGTTGCTTCTCATTAACTGTCGTATCATTCTTGTTATCAGTTGCGTCTTTCAGATCATAACGGTTTGCTTTGGGGACATTTTGGTTCAGATAGTACCGCTTTTTGTCGAACGTACTGTCGGCGGTGGTCCGGTATGTCTCTGTTGTTTTCCCTGAACTACTCGAGCTTAAGTTCTTCAGCGGTACGACGCAGCATCGGAACAGACTAAACACGGCTTGTCGGAACGCTCTGGAATTAAGGAATGAGCAAGTTAACTGGCATGAAAAGATTCCGGTTTGCCGAGCAAAGGCTGATGAGTCATTTGGAAAATGTTAAACCAATGCATAAAGTTAAAAGAGAGCAGCTGATGTACACAAATTGATATTCATCAGAGTTCAATAATAAAGGAAGAATAAATGCTAAAATGACAAAAAGCAACATTGTAGTACTTTCGACCATTCAATATGATAATTTTTCCTTTTCATACTGTATTCGGATCGCTGTTCCTTCAAAATCATATCGAATTTTATAAAACCTTACAGGACATTCCTCTAAACATCTACAGTTGGTCTTAAACGAAAGTTTCAATCTCCTTCAAAATCTAATGATGTCCGCTATGGCAACAATTATGTTACTAGGGTTGTGTAAAACAGAAGTGGTTAACAATGCTTGTGTAAAAAACACACGACACCGACACGTGCATAGGGTGGTATAGCTTCGTACATGTTCAAGGTATAAATACAAAATACATATCTCCCAAATTGTACGATCAACAGCATAGACATTTGGAATTAACAAACCATGAAGATATTTGAAGAATAAGGCAATTCATGCTGTTAGGTTAATAAACGGAAACTTGAGTGTCACGGATGTAGATTCGCATGCCCCATTTTGAAAGACGTATTGCAGGTGGTGGAATCTTAAATATATTAGTGCTCTTAAAAGATTCCCTTGAAAAACTTCTCTTCCTTCGGTTTTTATAAATTGTATTGAGGCTTATGATATATATGAGTAATCACAAAATTCTTTAAAATGCATTAGTCTCGACCTTCCAAGATTGTACCATATGTATGCACGTCATGTCTTGCTTGCAGATATCGGTATGGGCAGATTAGGTAAAATACAGCGCCCATTAGCGATTAGCCGATTTTATTCGCGCGGCGCAAATTTTCACGAATATAAAAGCCGATACAAGTCGAACAGGAAATGCAGCATTCAAGGACCACAGTCAACAAAAAACACAGGCATAGAAACAAACAACAATTACAAAGATGGATAAAAGGCAAGATATGACATCACAAATATAAAAGGCTTTACAATAGGGATATCGCCTTGGAAGAGTCAGCGCCAAAAATGGAGCTAGGGTTTAATCCGGGATTTAGGTAAAACTGGACAGTATAAATAAAGATATCCCCGCCAGATAATATTCTCTAACAAACAAGGCAGCATTAATAGGCAATATAGTAGACAAAATAAGTATAACACATAAATGGTCATGTATATATATTATTATAAAACCAAAAGCCTAGAAAGCCGCAAAGCAAGTTATCAAATACTTGGCAAAAGCCAGAGCAACAAAAGAACAAACCGTAAAGGGTACAACAAGGCAAAATTTAAGACAAACATCCAACACTACCGTCCTTTGAGGATTTAGGTAGACGTCATCATAGGTTCGAACATTGGAAGACATAATGGCGAACTGTAAATGGGTCAACCACTAAAGATGCAGTGCGTTGCAAAATAATAAGGTCATAACCTCTGTTGACAAACATTTTAACAAGTTTGATACAGATTGTAAGACAGTGGTTATGACCAAGGATCTTACGAAGTTTGTAAATTACTACAACATAGAAGCCATGTTGTGGTTGTCTTTGTCGCAGATAAGTTCATAAATTACTTGTTATTTTAAAAGTAAATCAGTGTTACGATATTAACATTTTGCAAAGGTTTTTCTAAGTTTATGATACCGGTATCCCTGTTGGAGTAGCTTCTTAGTTATACACATATTACGAATATTAAAATCCGCAACACGTCTACAAGCTCTTTAAAAACGAATAACCCCATAAAACGTAGATCGGGGAACATCTCCATCTAAGTGGGGATAATTAACAATATCAAATCATCTCTCTTGTCAGAGATTTAACTACTTATTTCACCATTTTCATTAGGGTGATGTAAATCAAGACAGAAGCGACAGTATCAGAAATGTTATCTCAGTTGAGTTGAATTTTCTTTAGAATACTAGATAGTATGAACCATAGTAGAAAAAATAGGATTGCCAATGCTCAATATGTCATCCAGATACCGAGCGGTGTCATTAAAAGCGCCGATTACATCTGCCTGAGTAGCTGGTGAAAGACTGAACATGGAATCTCTTTCATAGCAATACAAGAACGCATCTGCGCCAAGAGGTGCACAGTTTGTACCAAGAAGATGTTTTGCGTGACGTCATGTTGTTAATAAAGGTGACAATATCACTTGTTGAGGCTTTGCTGTTTTCCATAAATTAAGAAGTAAGAAACTAACATTTAATTAACTTAAAAATAAGTTTATGTAAGTCTCATAGAATCTCACAACATCATCGCCAAAATCGCCAAAATCGCCCCCAATGTGAGTAGCAATTTCAAAATTCCATTTTTACGCAGGCCTTCGTAATGTTACACTGCGCATGTTCGTTAATCAAACCGAACAAGGACAGTAAGAAGCCAAATATCACAGGTAGGAAAATGTCCCTGTAGTCTATGTGTATTATATTGGGAAATTCCAGTCTGATAGAGCAGTGATATTTTTTTAATCCCTGAGCGTGTTGTAATTTTAAATACAAACAACAAAGACAAGAAAACAGTGATACAAACTATCACAAGCCGGTCAGAACAGTTACATAAAAAAACAGTAAGGTTTTTATTCCTATTATCAACAATCAAAACACATTTAACATGAGCTTTTAAAAAATGTATATGCGCATCGACGAAGATGTATTGTGTTTAGTTTACATTGATTCCGTTTATAACCTCTATAGTACTTTATATCACCCAGTGTGTTTAGTTTCCACATTTTAGTTTTAGTGATGTTTGTTAAATTTTGATCGTTTCACCAGCATTATCCTTACGTTTTCCTTAAGAAACTTATACAGATTGTTAGGCGAACTATTTAATACGTGTCTACAATGAAAAACAATGCATGATTTAATTTGAGCTTTCCTATATCCACATTTGGTTAGGATATTATTAATGTATAACTATGAACATTTGAATTACAGCAGAAGTACATATATGTCACACGATGTAATGACAGACACATGCTTCAGCAATATATCTAATGATATTTTGTTTAAAAAACAACAACAAAAAAAACAGATTTCAGCGATACTTGTAAGAAGATAACTAATATATGAACCCTTTTTGTTATATCCTGTCAACTTGAATCTGTAAAATATTACAATATTATCCAAAACAACGACAATCAAAGGGAGTTTAAGTGATTTCTTCGTAAAATGTTATCTTTTGCTTTTAACTATTTAATTTTTATAAAATATTTGCAGGATTTGGCAAAGTCTTAGACGCTTTATTAAATTACTATTTTGTTTCCCTGATGGTAGCTCGGCATTACCATGACTATTCTGGAATCCTGGGGCAATCCTGGAATCCTGGGGCAATCCTGGAATCCTGGGATTTAAATCGAGTGAATAAAACCTTTAACTTAATTTCACAATGTGATTTCGGTTTTCCAACATGTGGTTAGTGTTTATTTATTTCACGTTTAGTCACGATCTCTGTAATTATGTTAGAGAAAATATAGTATTATCACGAACATGTATATAATAAGCTACACGTTTGCGCGCTAAATTTACTGTTTCCCTGTAATATATATTGAGTCAAAAATGACAATGTGCACATCTATTTTTCGAAATTGTTAAAACTGTGAAATGACACATTTAGCAAAACAAATTTTAAATTGTACAAAATGTATGCATTAACCCTTAACCCGCTAAGCACGACTTAAATAGCCTTTATGAGAAACGCAAGGCTGATCAGGGTTTACAATGTCCGGTGCTGATCAGTCGTTAACAATCGACCCCCCCCCCCTCCCCCCCCGCACCCCCCACCCACCACACACACATCGCCCAAAAAAACAACACACTTTGTCACATAAATGGAATGGTCTTAATTCAATGAAAGAAAAGTCCATTATATATGAATGACATATATACATTAATGAAGGAGTGATACATTTGTATGACACGTTTCTTCACTTACAGAGACCGAGTTCCTCAACGACAAAAAAGAGAGAAAAACACAAATTGCAAAATGCATGAAAGTTAAACGTATAACATGGAGTTGAATGAGAAAACACCAGATAACAGTCACCTTGTTAATTGCTGGTTTTCAGGACTTTTTCTTGTATGTCAAACTGTTGACTTCTTCTCAAACACAAAGTAAGAGTGCTTGAACACATTTATGGCGAAATAGTTTACAAAAATGTAATATTTGTGTAACCGGGTACAGGCATATGGTGAAATATCGATAGCCAGCCGTGTGTTCTCGATAGCTCAGTTGGTAGAGCGTTTGCCATGTAAGCATTTTGGCTATATTTCACCATACACCTGTTACATTCGTAATGAGGCTGAGTATGCAATTTGAGTTTTCTTGTTTGCCACAGACCGTTCCAAGGAAGTCAACCTGTGTGTGTGTGTGTGTGTGGTGTGTATGTGCTGAGTATGCAAATTTGAGTTTTCTTGTTTGACACTGACCGTTCCAAGGAAGTGGCTCTATAGTCAACCCGCGTGCGTGCGTGCGTGCGTGCGTGCGTGCGTGCGTGTGTGTGTGTCACATGCCTTGCTTTTTATTAACATTATACTTGTTGTGTTTGTTTTAATGAGTAAAAGCTACGTTTCATGTTCGACTGTTCTGCCTACTTTTAGTATAGAATGATTGTTACATGCCACATACCAGTACCCTAGTTTACTTTTTTAAAGATAACGTAATAATTAAAGACGCTATCCCGCCAACAAAAGCCAAATTGTACAACATATGTGCGCCGTTTCTAAACCTACTGACGATGAGGTGTATATATATAACTATATATATGTAACTAACATTTTGAGAATTCAAACTCTGTAGATACAATATAAGTGGCTTTAACCATCCAGGCCAAACTTCCAAAACTGAAGCGTTGAATTACGAGTTACCAACTCATAATTCATTTTACGCATATTCAATCACGGGTATTTAAGGAACCCGTGAAAAGCCTATACTTTTAATTGGCACATATTCCTTATTATATGACCTGAACAACAGTTTTGAAAAATGGTTGTGTATTGTAATTTTGTCGCTAATTGGCGGGTTAGTTTCTTTAGTAACAAAAATGGCGTCTACTTACTTATTGGAGCACATGTACACAGTGAAGTTGAGGCTGGAATGGGTGTGTGCCAGTAGGGTCACGAACAGGTGGACGCCGGTTGGGTATTCATTATGCACATCCACCGCCGTAACCACAGCGTACGGCGTCCAGCATATAATGAAGGCAACGAACACGATAGCAAGGGTCCTCGATGTTCGAAATGACTCGATCCAGACCTTTTTCATTCTGAAATATGTCAAAACAAGACAATTATATAATGCCCATATCAAATTAAACGATTGAAATGTAATAAGGTTGATAAGAAAAGGAAATTAAACTCGATTTAGATCAACAGTAAATTATGCATATTGAAGATATTTGAACCAAATTAAATGCCCAACATGTTATTAACAACCTCGCTCCACAGGATTAAAACCATTTTTGTTTATTCTTAAATACAAATTAGAACACTACATCGGAGTTATATCGTTAAAAGGAGTTTATAAAAGTTATAATACCTCATTGGATCATCCAAATTGAGAGAGAAGACATCCTTCTTCGTCAGCCAGATTTTCCTGAAGATCAAAATGAAGCAAAAGCCCATAAGTCCAAGCGGTCCACCGATCAAGACGATCGACACAATCAGGGTGTACGATAAGCTTGCAGTGCGGTTCCAAATACATTGGTGGCTCTTGTCGTCAAAGTAGTGATTGCCCCAGCCAATAATATTGGGAAACTCAAATAGGAACGCAAAGACCCAGCACGTGACACACAAAAAGACACACACCGGCTTTTTGTAAATTGCTTCGTAGATTTTGTTTCGGCAGACGAACACATAACGGTTCAGGGTCAGCATGGTGAGACTGAGGAACGCACAAAAGCATGCTGTGAGACACATACTTGCAACCAGCTCACATAGAATCCATCTTCCTTGAAACCATTTCTCGCCTTTGACTACGCCTGCAAATGAGAAACAATAACGATTAGGTAGTTGGTTTGTGCAAGCGGAAATCATCTACCAGAGAACGCGAAAAAAAGATTTTCTTATAGTTTTTTATATGCATTCTTCTTAAATAAAACTAAATTATTTAATTCTTTGTTTTAATAACAGAAGTTCTGGATTACACTGTTTATTTTGACCAAATTTTATAATTTCATTCTCATCTGGTATACAAAACTAACCTAAAATGCACATTGGATCTGCAACTCCTGCTACGCATA